>CM062291.1:65792031-65987386 GCA_031216915.1 Pictodentalium vernedei | reverse complement strand
CCATTGGTAAGTATAAAAATATACAAATTACTTCGAATTTATAATATTTTTACAGTGTAAACCAATGGCCCAGACTAGCTGAATCATAAAAAGGTGGAGGGCCGAAGACTTCAGAATTAGTAGATCAACATAGTTCCAATCCTGTAATCCAAGTTGAAAGGAAATTAAAATTATTAGGAATTACATGTATGTCTCTCTATACAGTAATAGAGAAGACATATCATACAAAAGGAGCCCAGTTCAAGTAATTCCATATACTTAGCATGAAGACTATGCTAATTGGATGTAACGAGTTCCCAATTTTTAAGGTTAGCCCGGATTAAGCCCCAAAAATTAGGATGGCGTATTTGAGAATGAGAGAATATCCCCCACAAACATACACCATACACAATAAAACTCCAGCTGTATGCAGGATATCATTATGGACAAAACAGTTTCCTTCATAGTTACATACCTATCAAGCCAGAGGAGAGGTAAAAAATCACCACCCCCCCCCTCCTTTTCTTTTGAAGGAATCTTCAAAAAGAAAGAGGGGAGCGCTCTGGAATCAGTAAAAGCAGTACCAAAAAACAATATAAATATTCGTTGAACAGGCACTCAGGTATTACTTTATTATTAATAAATGTAAATGGTGCTTAATGCCACTTCAGAAGTTAAGGCTATAGCGATGATTCCGGTAATTAATATTGCCCGCTATATAACGTACACCAGAGACGGCCTACGCAGATAGGCCCGAAAACCGGTGATATAATACATAACATACACATGTCCAAGCAAACCACAATGAATGATCTCTGGAGAGTAAACACACTTCCGAGGTAAACCACAGGCGATCACATTCAGGTGTACAATAAATTCCAGTAACAACACTTTCCGACGTGTACTATCCGATATCTATGACACAATAAACGTGCGAATATACAAGTTGAGTACCGGCATTAATAGAAACCTGGATCTTGAAATGGAAGTAGGTATGATTAACAGGCTCTGACACGGACCGCCCCCAAAATAATTCATAATTTCTAAGGTCCATAACATACAATAAAGCATCAGCCTAATGATTATTATGCACGTGAGCATTAAAATCCTGCATGTAATCATCTGAACTGGTTATGCAGCCTCTGAGGTACCCAAAGACTAGCAATTATTTATCATGAAATATGCGCTTGTATATGACAAAAAGACGAATAATCACAGGAAACCAACAAACTAAAAAGTGGATGTGCCCGTGAGAAATCGAGAAGTGAAGAAATGCATGTATGTATTTAAACTCATATGAGACTTGCAGGAAGAAAACTACGTCTTGCCCGGTAATCGCCTCTAAACACAGTGGCGATGTGGGGGGATTCAAAGTCATATCGAACTCCCCACACCCGCATTACTTAATCATTCTCGTGTTAGTGATAAAATAATATAGGAAATGCAATGGTTCCCTCACGTCTAACCGACTCCATTATGCCACTATGGGCGGAGAAGGATGTGAAGAACAAAAACTTCCCATGATAAAGAAGATCCTCTCGTGGTGGAAGCTTCCGGGGAATGTCCCATAACAGACAATTGAGAAGACTGATCTAAGGTTTCTGTGATGACAGAGGTGTTACTAGTAGGATTCACAACGAGACTGTCTGATCTTAAACAGAATCTACTGAATCAAATGAATTGGAGGATACGCGTCCTATCATCCATCCTCAAGAGATCGGAAGAGCGTCTATTGCATACGCTCAATGGTCTGGGCATGGCAACACAAACAATGGTAACTGATTGTTCCGGTGCATCTCAAACGGATCTATCATGGGGCGATCCCTCTGGTAGCAAATCTGTCCAAATACTCGCTTGTTGAGCGTCCACTCCAATTGCAACAGGTGACCTTTCCGAGAGAGCGAGTCGGCTAGTACGTTCAGATGACCCGGTATATGACGGATAGAAAGATGAACATGATGATTAATGACGTATTAGGAAAATCTTCTCCATTAGTTGCCATAACAGAAATGAATGGGTGCCGCCCTGGTTCCCGATGTAAGCTACTATTGTCAAGTTGTCCGACCAAATTGAACATGGACGTCCGTTATTATGTGAATCCAATGCTGAAGTGCTAGCGATATTGACATCATCTCTTTGATGTTTATGTGTTTCTCCTGGAACTGAGGGTCCCAAAGACCCTGACACTTGAAGACTGCGTGACTTAGGGTCGCGCCCCAACCTGTCTGACTCACATCCATTATAATCGTGAAAGCCGGATCCGGCAGTTGCAGTTTAACTCCCTGAGTTTAGCACTGAATATCTGCTCAATTTGAACCCTTGTTTTACTAGGTCCGTTAAAACAATCGTGGTTCAAGCAAAAGCGTCTTCACACTCCAGTTCTGAGTAAAGAATATCTGGAGGGGACGTGCACACATGCGGCCCATCGGAATGAGATCCACACCCGCTCTGCACAGCTCCACCAGTCGCATGAATTTCCTCACTATTAATACATCTGAGTGTAGACAAAAGCAAGCATAACAACTGACTAATTTCGCTCTGGGTAACGGTAGACGAACCAGATTGTTGTGAGTCCCAAAGCTCAATCCCAAGTGAATAGACGACTTGTAGGGAGCTGGATCCGACTTTTTCTCATTTACGGTGGAACTGAGACGTTGGAGTAATAGAAGCAGACTCTGAACATCGTTCTGAAAAATAATTCTGTTGCCGTATCCCTGTAGAAGGTCGTCCAAGTAAGCCAACGTTACTGCAGACAAATGAGCTCGTAAGTAAGACATTACTGAGTTCATTATTCGAGTGAAACGCCCAGGGGGCCAGATTCAGACCAAAGCATATTGTTCTAAACTGATACACCTTCCCTTGTACGGCGAACTGCAGGTACTTTTAGAATGCCGGATGTACCAGGACATGAAAGTACGAATCCTTAGATCTATGCTTGCCGCATAGTCGATCACTCGAACGCTTGCTTTTACTGACTGAATGATTTCCATAAATAAACTTTTAGAGCCATGAAAAACTTGTTATCCAGCTCAAGTCTATTACTGGTCGGAACAGGCCGTCTAGCTTTGGTACGAGGAACAGGTGACTGTAAAAATCTTGAGAATCCTGATTCTCAATGACCTGTATTGCTTCCTTTGATAAGAGAGCTTATACCTCTGGAAGGAGAAACTCTCTTATGCAAGAATTTGATGGAAGATTTGTCCAACGTGGACAACTTTTTAGTGGGGCTTTACTTGGAATGATAGCCGTAAGCCATCCGAGACTACACTTCTCACCCACTGATCTTCCGTGATTGTTATACAGTTTTTTGTGGAGCTTGATAACCATCCATCAACTGGCCAGCAATAAAGGTCTAAACCATCACCTGTATGATCTGCGAGGCTTATGGGAGGAGAAACCTCCCGCAAAAAACCTCGTCTCGTCTGCCTTGGGGTGTGTGACTTACAGTCCTGATCAGACCTATGCCCCTTTCCTGAGTCGCTATACTGACGACCTCCAGAGTAATTATAAGAGGGTTTCTTGTATTCTCATGAGGAATTTCCTTTTGACGATTTTTGTCTGGAACGCCCTCCTTTACTCTTGTCTGGTGAAGCGGGTCGTTGATATGCCGACGCAGAGCACTAGATGCTTTCTTAGTAGCCTGTTCATAGACTAACGAAAGCTAGTCGTCGAAAATAAAATGTCCGGAAACCGGAGCGACTCTGAGAGAACTTTTCACCTTGTCATCTTATCAGTGATGACGACGTAAGGGCAGCATCACGTTTGATTAACTTCAGATTAGCCACTCTTAGAGCAGAGTTATAAGTGGTATAAATAACTGCCCTGGAAAGAACTCTAAGAGAGGTACGAATGTCCTCAAATTCCTTTCCCTTGAGACGTTGCACCATAGCTCTTGTAAGGTGATGTGCATAAGCAATAACGTCCAAATTCGCTCTAGTTGAAGAAATTTCCGTCTCAATTGTCTCTGAGCGAATAGTGAATGATAAAGGTAAGGATACCTCTAGATCCCCAGCTTGCTCATCCAAACGCAGAACTCTCTGAACATCTTCCCTGACCATTTTTAAATGAACGTGGTCCAAAAAACGGTATGTATACGGAAGATGAAGATAAGAAACCGCCTTCTTCCTCGCACTCAAGAGGATAAATACAGCGTTGTCTATAATTATGGCCGAAGGCCTGTGACACCTGCTTAAACTGAACCGGAAAAGAAAGGACTTCCTCCTTTGTCCGGATAAAGTCTGCGCCTAATGCCGTCAGCGGTTTCTCTCTTGTCATCGCAGCATTCTGATTCGGTGGAACAAAATCAGGGTAGTATTGATGGATGAAAGCCATCACAACCATGTACTGTTCTGAAAGGGAAGGGTAATCCTCTTCCTTATCTCTTTCACCATCTGAGAGAATCAGTTGCGAATCTCGGTCCATTGCATCTGCGCGAACAGACGACTGGACCGACCCAGCACCGTCCGACAGCTCAGATTCTGAGTCTGAGGGAGGCTGCATCTGCACTTGCTGGGATGCTGTGATTAGCTGTGCAATCTGCGACAGCAAGTCCGTTATCGAGGCCTGAGGAGCAGCGGTTTTCCATTCCTTAGCTGCATGCTGCTCCTGGGACTGTGTGTCGGAAACGGATCCTTTCTCCGAACGTCCTGATGATCAAGGCCTCGTCTCCCTAGCTACCCAGTCCGACTTCACGGGCGAAGAGTGGTTCCTTTTTCGTGCAGCAGGCTGGATATCTGAAGTCGGGTAGCTAGGATGCGATCATGTGTGCTTAAGTAACGTAGAAGAGGAAGCCGTGACTGAAGCCGACCCCAGCTGCATCATACTAGACAAAGCATCCTGAGCGGGGGGCGGACATATGCTCTGTCTCGTGCAAGTTTCCAACCAGAAAACTTAATTTCAGCCTTGTGAAACGTAGCGGAGGAAGCCTTGACTGAAGCCGACCCCGGCTGCAGACTAAACAGAGCGTGCCGAGTGGAGGGCGGACATATGCTCCGGCTTGTGCAAGTTTCTCAAAACAACATCTGACCCCAGACGTTGCTAGATTAGAAAGGGGGGCCTCTCCCGCTTACGGTCTATCAGATCTCGCTGAGTACAAGAACTTGCTGACTTCCTCCCAATTTCGGTCGTCGCTGGGTGAGCTATTTATATTATAGTGCTCGCTCTACCCAATCCACTTCTTAGATTGCAACAGACTTACCCAGCATACCAGCATCCACAGAAGGAGTACCGCTTCACCGGTCGAGCTAGCTGCTTGCAAGGAATTAAAACCTTTAACAAAAGGCCCTAACTCTTGCAATAATGAGCACTGCAGCTAGCTCTATATGCTCCATGGAGCGCGACGACAGTAGCACACTTGGATGGGCGTCAGAAAATCATCACCATGTTCATGTTCCCCTGAAATAGAAACTGACAAAATGAATTAAAATGCGGTGAGAGGCCTGGCCTTAGAACATCACCGCCAACAACGTACTGCGACACCCGATTCCAACATCAGTCATCCCCGTGAACACAAGGATGACAAGAGTCCACAGGAGTGTATCAACTAAAGTCGATATCAGTCCTCCAAACTCCACAACAATATATATATATATATAACTGAGATACATGAATAATAACAATCATAATTAAATTCCAAATATTTTTTGTAAACAAAAAAAAAATTTCAAAAAACACCCAAGTTCCCAAACGGAACATTAAGAGCCCAAGGGCATCCCAATAAAGCCTAAGTGTGGACAAAATCCAAAAAATTTTTGAGCTACACTACCAGAATAACAATCCGTGTATACTACAGTATACTACAGTAATAGAATATAAATGAAAGTGTCAATGACACTGTAGCTCAACTTGTCAAGACAAAGACATGCACATGTATAGTATGTGACACAGCAATGACAAACATCTAGGTAATGACCAGATAACAAAGGTACATATACAGTATTGTAACGGTCTGTACATAAATACTGACCGTTGCCTGTAACAAATGTATAGGTAAAGTATTGTAAAGGTGGGTGACAGTCAGATGCTAAACTAGAAAAGAAAACTTTGAGTCCCAGAGTGGGTCTGACTGAACCCCAAAATATTTGTTCTCATAGCACAGTGATAACAAAGGCATCCCAAAACACACTCGTTCCTGTCCCAAGGTGAAAACAAAGGTACCCAAGAAGTTTTGTGAAGATCAGTTCATAAATACGAGCTGTATAGAACTTGTGACAAAAAACTGATTGGACCTAATTTTGGTGCAAAATGGCCACTGGCAGCCATCTTGAATTTTGGACAGTACCCAGAAACACTCATTCTTATTCCAAGGTGATAACAAAGGTACCCAAGAAGTTTTGTGAAGATCGGTTCATAAATACAGCCTCTACCCTGAGCCGAATTGACATGTGTGCTCACATTGTGTAAGTAGCACTGAATAAATCAAAGTTCATCTAATTTACATAATTTCTGCACGAGAAAAAAACCCGTACTATATGTTATGTATTCCATGTTACTAAACACTCATACAAAAATGTATTCAAATCAGAACTTTCATACAGAAGTTCTGTACAAAAGACTGATTGCACTAATTTTGGTACAAAATGGCTGCTGGTGGCCATCTTGAATTTCGGACCACACCCAAAAACACTCATTCTCACCCCACGGTAATAACAAAGGTACCCAAGAAGTTTCGTAAAGATCGGCTCATAAATACGGCATCTAGCCTGAGCCGTATAGAAGTTGTGTACAAAAAACTGATTAGACCTAATTTCGATACAAAATGGCCACTGGCAGCCATCTTGAATTTTGGACCGCACCCAGAAACACTCGTTCTCGTCCCAAGGTGATAACAAAGGTACCCAATACGTTTCGTGAAGATCGGTTCATAAATACAGACTCTAGCCCGAGCCGTATTGACATGTGTACTTACTGTGTGTAAGCAGCACTGTAAAAATCAAAGTTCATCTAATTTGTATAATTTCTGCACGAGAAAAAAACCTGTATTATATGTGATGTATCCCATGGTACTAAACATTCACACAAAAAATTATTCAAATCAGCACTTTCATATGGAAGTTCTGTGCAAAAATCTGATTGCACCAAATTTCGTACAAAATGGCTGCCATCGGCCATCTTGAATTTCGGACCGGACCCCAAAACACTCGTTCTCGTCCCACGGTGATAACAAAGTTACCCAAGAAGTTTCGTAAAGATCGGTTCATAAATACGGCCTCTAGCCCGAGCCGTATTGGCATTTGCACTTACAGTGCTGAAAGTAACACCAAAAAACATCAAAGTTAGTCTAATTTGCATAATTTACGCACGAGAAAAAAACCTGTATTATATGTGATGTATCCCATGGTACTAAACATTCATACAAAAAATTATTCAAATCAGAGCTTTCATATGGAAGTTCTGTACAAAAAAACAGATTTCTGCATCGTCGGTACAAAATGGCAGCTGGCAGCCATCTTGAATTTCGGACCGCACCCAAAAACACTCGTTCTCGTCCCACAGTCATAACAAAGGTACCCAAGAAGTTTTGTAAAGATCGGTTCATAAATACGACCACTAGCCCGAGCCGTATCCAATTGTTGACGGACAGACGGACAGACTATGTCTGACCCCCCCCCCCCCCCCCCCCCCCCCCCCCCCCCACTCCAATCATTGCCCATTCCCTGCCATGTCTGGGGTAAAGGGTAATTCACCTGTTTTCACATTTTCATATTAATTGATCTGAGGTCATCACAAAATAAAAACAAGGTTGCTATAGAAGATTCTCCTCGCCGTTTACAATGGTAGCGTCCATTTATTGACAGGTTAACTTCATTGATAACGATTGACGATAGGTGGCGCCAAGGAAAAGGACATTTTGAGGATCATAATAGCTATAAACGATGAGGATTCTCGTCGTTTAAAAATAAAATGGTGTTATCTGCTCCTGTCACATGCACAACAACAATTGATGATCAACATGGGTGCAAAGTTTGAACAATATAGCATGTAAAATGTTGAAGGAGAAGGTAACACAATACTGTAATATTTTAAGTACTAAAAAGGGCATAACTCTGGAAATACAAAATGGATTTACCTGCTCTTGTCACATGCACAACGGCAATTGGTGAACACCATGTGTGCAAAATTTAAATAATATAGTATGTAAAATGTTGAAGGAGTAGGCGACACAATACTGTAATGTTTTAAGTACTAAATGGGTGCATAACTCTGGAAATACAAAACAGAGTTACCTGCTCTTGTGACATGCACAACGACAATTGATGATCAACATGGGTGCAAAGTTTGAACAATAAAGAAAGTAAAATGTTGGCGTAGACGACACAATAGTGTAATGTTTCAAGTAATACAAAGGGGCATAACTCCGGAAATACAAAACAGAGTTACCTGCTCTTGTCACATGCATAACGGCAATTGGTGATCAATATGTGTGCAAAGTTTGAACAATATAGCATGTAAAATGTTGAAGGAGAAGGCGACACAATACTGTAATGTTTTAAGAACTAAAAGGGGCATAACTCTGGAAATACATAATGGAGTTATCTGCTCTTGTCACATGCACAACGGCAATTGGTGATCACCATGTGTGCAAAGTTTGAATAGTACCGCATGTAAAATGTTGATGGAGTAGGCGACACAATACTGTAATGTTTTAAGTACTAAAAGGGGGCATAACTCTGGAAATACAAAATGGAGTTACCTGCACTTGTCACATGCACAATGGCAATTACTGATCAACATGTGTGCAAAGTTTGAACAATGTAGCATGTAAACTTTTGGAGGAGTAGGCGACACAAAAATTGTTTACGGACGGACGGACGGACGGACGGACGGATGGACGGATGGACAGACGGACAGACACAACGCATTAACATAATACTCCCGTTTTTTCAAAACGGGTGTATAAAAATAATGACGTCAGGCTTATGTCCCAAAATTGGGAAACATAAAATAATAAATATTATAAAGTTACAGCCCTGAATGTCCAAAACCACCGTTGAACACTTCCTTCATCCAATAATAACCTTGTATCCACGAATTCTTGCATTGATTTGTGTCTGGCATCCTCAAAAAAGGAGAATTTAAAGCACAGATGTCAATTCATTGTTGATGACTTTTAGGGCCAAACAAAGAATGTCAACTTATCGTTCGGACACCAATTGTTTACAATTTACTATATGAAGGGTCACTGTGACCTTAATCTTTGACCTAGAGATTCCAAAATAAATAGGACTCTTTCTTGCACCAATGCCAACCTACCTATGAAGTTTCATGAATGTGGGTGGAACCATTGTCAAATTATCATCTGGAAACCAATTGTTATGATTTATTATGTTCAAGGTCACTGTGACCTTGACTTTTGACCTAGCGAGCCCAAAATACATAAGGGTCTTCCCCTCTCCTAGGTCAACCTACCTATGAAGTTTCATGAATGTGGGTCAAACCATTATCAAGTTACCATCCGGAAACCAATTGTTTACAATTTACTATGTTGAAGGTCACTGTGACCTTGACCTTTCACCTAGCGAGTCCAAAATATATAGAGTTCTTCCTCTCACTGATGCCAACCTACCTTTGAAGGTTCATGAACGTGGGTCAAACCATTATCAAGTTATCATCCGGAAACCAATTGTTTTGATTTACTATGATGAGGGTCACTGTGACCTTGAGATTTGATGTAGCGAGTCCAAAATAAAAAGGGTTCTTCCTCTCACGAAGGCCAACCTACATATGAAGTTTCATGAACGTGGATTCAACCATAGTCAAGTTATCATCCGGAAACCAATTGTTTATGATTTAGTATGTTCAAGGTCACTGTGACCGTCACCATTGACCTAGTGAGTCCAAAATAAATAGGGTTCTTCCTCTCACCGAGGCCAACCAACCTATGAAGTTTCATGAATGTGGGTCGAACCATTATCAAGTTAACTTCCGGAAACCAATTGTTTACGCCCGCCAATCATCATTCGTCACAACTCGACTAAAAATAAAGAAATTGAATAGCAATTTTTGTGAATAGCACTGGTCAGTTTTGGTCGTTATGTTGGGTAAAGGGTTAAAGAAATTTGAAATATGGGTGGAAGCTGACGTCAGTGATGTTTCACACAAACTTAAATAATCTCACAAAAAGTGATTGCCAATTATATAACTGCTATTTCAGCCATTGTCTTGCTTGGCGATTCTGGGCATAACTGACAACATGAAGCGTCATCGCATGATCTCGTGATCTCTGAATTGCAGATGCTAGTTAATGAGATCTAATATAATAAATACTCCCTTTAGCACTAGAATACAGGAAAATGACCATATTTCTGTTAATTGAAAATTTCTTTTAACTGATATTCCTGTTAGGTACCACAAAGTAGATCTTCTGTTTCTCAGGCCAATTTTGTTGTAAAATATCATGTGAAAAGGCATTTTTTATTTTTGTATTATTTCTTTGCCATCAAAAGTTCATGTTCTTGGTTTGTTTTATGTTTTAGGCCTCATAATCTTCAGAATGGCATGGGTGGTGGTGTATTTCGTCCCTTGAGTGCAAGAAGGCTTTGCAATTTATCAGTTTTATTAACTTGGGTAAAATATCAGACATAAACCAATTAATTTTTATTTTTTTCAGTTTGCACTGGTTATAAAAAGAGAGCATGTGGCAGTCAAAAGGACCAAGTGGGAGGACCTGAGAAATGAAAAAATTTATAGTAATTTATATATTTTTTATACTTACCAATGACCCAGACTTAGCTGGTGCTAACCCCAAAATATCTAGGGCCAATCACAAATTTTGCCCCTCAATCCCCACAATTTGCATGCAAAACCAAAAATTAGAAGTCCTAACTGGCCCTCCATACATTTCACCCTCCGCGCATGTGCAGACGCCAGGAAGTCACCGAATCTGGCACCAATAAAATCATTCTTTGTAGAAACAAGAGGCCCCAAGGAGCCTTAATCACTCACCGGCCAAAGTGGTGGTTCATCAACACTACAAAGGAATGAAATCATGAGAGACAAATTTTATGGAACTAGGGCCATGGCTTGCACAAACTTGAATCTTACCATCATATTTGCATACCAAATATCAAAAGCATTCATCTGCTGGATCTGAAGAAGAAGATTTTAAAAGAAAATTCCTCATTTTGAACCGAGTTATCATTCGGGCTCCCACAGTGAGCCCAAATATGAACCCAGGGACTTGGCTTGCACAAACTTGAATCTCACCCCCTAAGGATGCTGCATGCCAAATATCAAAACATTCCGACTGCTGAATCTGTAGAAGAAGATTTTGAAAAAAAAATTCCTCAAATTGACTAAATTATAATTCGGGCTCCCACAGGGAGCCCAAATATGGACCCAGGGACTTGGCTTTACCAAAGTTGAATCTCACCCCCCTAAGGATGCTACACACCACATATCAAAACGTTCCGACAGCTGGATCTGAAGAAGAAGGTTTTTTAAGAAAATTCCTCATTTTGAACTAAGTTACAATTCAAGCTCCCACAGTGAGCCCAAATATGGACCTAGGGACATGGCTTGAACAAACTTGAATCTCACCCTCCTAGGGATGCTGCATACCAAATATCAAAACATTCTGACTGCTGGATCTGAAGAAGAAGATTTTTAAAGAAAATTCCTCATTTTGAACCGAATTATCATTCGGGCTCCCACAGTGAGCCCAAATATGGACCTAGGGACATGGCTTGAACAAATTTGAATCTCACCCCCTAAGGATGCTGCATACCAAATATCAAAACATTCCGACTGCTGGATCTGAAGAAGAAGATTTTTAAAGAAAATTCCTCATTTTGAACTAAGTTATAATTCCGGCTACCACAGTGAGCCCAAATATGAACCCAGGGACTTGGCTTGAACAAACTTGAATCTCACCCCATAAGCATGCTGCATACCCAATATCAAAAGATTCTGCCTGCTGGATCTTGAGAAGAGGATTTTAAAAGAAATTTGCCTGAAAGGCACTAAGTTCAAATTGGGCTCCTATACTGAGCCCAAATATGAACCCAGGGGGCTGATTTGAACAAACTTGAATCAGATCCACCCCATAATGTTGGATGCCAAATATCAAAAGATTCTGCCTGCTGGATCTGGAGAAGAAGATTTTTTAAGAAATTTGCCTGAAATGCACAAAGTTCGAATTCGGGCTTCTATACTGGGCCCAAATGTGAATCCAGGGGGCCAATTTGAACAAACTTGAATCAGATCCACCCCACAATGCTGCATACCAAATATCAAACGGCGAGTGCTTTTGCCTTAGCAGGAATACTGCGATTAGCTGTGCAACTGCGACAGCAAGTCTGTTACAGAGGCCTGAGGAGCAGCGGTCACGAATAGCCTCTTCGCCGGCTGCTCCTAGGACAGGGAGTCCAATATAGTTATTACTGTGGACGACTCGATGAATGAAGCCTCATCTCCTTGGCTACTAGATGGTGCGACTTCTTACTAAAGATGGACCTTTAACGATGAAGGCCGGAAAACCTCAGTCACTTAGCCAAGGTGCGGTAGGGAGTGCTTGTTCCTCTTCTTTTCTCTTGACCGGACAATATCTATGTACATAGGCACAGACTGACGCAAGTTCCTACCAACAACACCCGGCTCCCGATGTTGTTGAAAGAGAGAGAGGGGCTCCCTCTTGCTCGTGCATACCTCAGAACTTGCCATCTTCTTCCTTCCATCAACACTAGGGGAGCATGGATTCGATCAACAGTGCTCACTACACTCTATTCTCTCTCGACTGCCACGGACATACCCGGCATCACATCACCCACATACGAGTGAGATCTGCCAGTTGAGCTAGCTGTTTTAGACAAGGGACGTAAGCCTCCGTGAAACCTAGCCCTTGTCTTTTTAAAATCATAGAGCACTCTCCCACTAGCTCTAAATACAATGCATATGCGACACATCCGGAGTCACGGTCCAAGTATCCAATCTTAACCGTTTCACCGGTGACAGGGAACTGACACCACTCATCGGGTATTATAGCCCTGTGCAATACAAAGATCACTTTATCTCTTATGTAGAGGAAACCATAAGACTAGCCGGCCTCGAACCTTATTGGTTTCCTCCTCCGTCATCACTGGGTGAGCATAATTGCATATCATATCGTTCACTCCACCCTATATGATCTCTGTTTTTCTAGCCCGGATCATCTACACCCAGCGTCATAGTTCTCAGGGACCTGAGTAACTACTTCACCGTTCAAGCTAACTAGCGACAACGGACCTGTGCGGTCGTGTGTGCTTTTCGAACATAGAGGAAGCTATAAGACTGGCCGCCACGGCAGTCTATGGAAGGAGCATCCCGTGAACGTAAGTTTCAACTGACACAAGTTCATGCCAATGACCTCTGTTCCCAGATGTTGTTATAAGAGAGAGGGATCTCGCAAACACGGACGACCTGAACGAACATACCTCAGAACTTGACCGCAAAGTTCCTACCAACAACATCTGGCCCCAGAGTTGTTATAAGAGAGAGGGTCCTCTCTCTTACTCGCAATCACAGACGACCTGGACGAGCATACCTCCGAACTTGTCTGACCGACACAAGTTCCTACCAACAACCTCTGATCACAGATGTTGTAATAAGAGAGAGGGACCTCTCTTTTGCTCACAATCACGGAAGACCTGTACGAGCATACCTCAGAACTTGACCGCCAAGTTCCTACCAACAACCTCTGATCGCAGATGTTGTTATAAGAGAGAGGGACCTCCCTCTTGCTCGCGATCACGAAGACCTGGACAAGCATACCTCAGAACTTGTCTACTTCCTCCTTCCCGTGCTTCCTCCTTCCCGATGTCGCAGGGTGAGCATGTTTGTATGTTTATAGTGCTCGCTACACCCTTATTCCTCTTCTCGTCTGCAGAACCCGGCATCACGTCCCTCACATACGAGTTAGATCTGCCGGTCGAGCTAGCTGGAGACAAGGTCATCAATCCTACTAAGGATCTAGGCCTTGTGTAATACCTGATCACTTTTGCTGCTAGCTCTTGATTGATTTGCGACGACAGCACACTCCTTGACGGCGTCCCAAAGCCACATCATGTTAGTGTTCCTCTGTAAATAGAAACTAAAAAACTATAGTAAGCTTTTGATGAGAGAACCACCAAGTCCCCTCGCCACGATAGGACTGATAGTGTCCACTCGCCTAACACAAACCATGATGCCCGTCATTCAGATTATCAAATCTGATACATGGAGTAGAATTAGTGGTAGTACATCAAGTAAACTCATTACAATGACCAAGTAATAAAGGAAATGTTTCCTCTATTTGCCATACTATTAGATAAAAATAATTACCTAAAACTAATATAAGTCATTGTACCACCACCAAATCTACATATAATATAAGATAACATTAAACATAATCAAAGAAATAAATATATCCAAAAGAAAAACTCTTTCAAAAATAAAATAAAAAATTTTGAAAAAATTTTCCTAATGTAAGAGCCCAAGTTCCCAAAGGGAACAATGAGCCCCAAAAAGCCTAAGTGTGGACAAAATTATAAAAACTGTGTAAAATTAACTACCACACTATCAGAATATTTAATGTTACTTACAACTGCTGTTCCTAAATAAAAATAGGAAACTACCTAAAGATGTAAACAGGCAACACAGCCCGAAGTCAGTAGGAGAAACAAGACTATCCGATGTAAAGCAAGATCTTCCTCAGAAGAAAAAACCGATACATTGGATGTAAGATGCATGACCAAAATGCCCGAACACCCTAAGGATGAGGATGTAACCCTGGGATTTGTACAGAATAATTTTCTGCATAAAACGTTAAACTCCCATTAAATTTTATAAAAAATCTTTTTTAAAACAAGCCAAAAAACTTGGGAGCTTAACTGGGGAGATCAAGGGAAGGCAGGGAAGGAATACTAAATAAACAGTGGATAGATCATAATCAATCAGTGATAACGTCAGGCTCATGTCCCGAAATTAGGAAACATGAACTAATTTTACTAAATAATAAAAAATTACAGCCCTGAATGTATCAAACCACCGTTTCTACCTTCCTTCATCCAGTTCTGTCCTTGGATCCACCAATTTAACCATTGATTTGTGTCTGGCATCATTATTAATTGAGATTTAAAAGCACAAATATCAGTTGTTGTTATCTGACAAGGGCCAAACAAAGAATAATTTTATTGGCGCCAGATTCGGTGACTTCCTGGCGTCTGCGCATGCGCGGAGGGTGAAATGTATGGAGGGCCAGTTAGGACTTCTAATTTTCGGTTTTGCATGCAAATTTTGGGGATTGGGGGGCAAAATTTGTGTTTGGCCCAAGATATTTTTGGGTTAGCACCAGCTAAGTCTGGGTCATTAGTTACAGTATAAAAATACAGATTTTTCACTTCTTTAGGCCTTAACTGAAAATTTTTCACTGTCAAAGTGGCTATTCAAATAGTGAATCCACTGTACCAATTTTGAAATCTATTCAAATGCTTTTGTCACTTCGATAGTACCTGGTAGGAAGCAAACTTGCAGATTATTTTTATGGGGGAAAAATCTTTGTTGATTCTAATCTGAAACAAGGCCACTGCCAGGCATGGGCTATGTCCAGTGAGCTCGTTCCAAAGAGGGGTCCTAACCTATGTGTTTGAGACAAAAAATGAAAAAACTTAGTTATTCAAGAATTTTGTTTGCAAGTGTCGTCTGCTTTTCATGTCAGGTAAAGTGTCAAGTAGAAAAACTCCCAAGTAAAACCTCCAGCACAAGCTCTGATAAAGAGGTGAATAATAATCAATTTAGGAGGTGAATTTGGTACTCCATGTAGTGAAACTGGATGTTACTGAGTAAGATGGAATGTCTCATTATACTTGAAGGCAAACTTCAAATTATGCTTTCCAATTAAATTCTGTCTGCTAATAAGTAACAAGAGCAACAAACAAAAGAGCTGATAAACCTTGTGATGCTCACTTTGTCACAAATCACATGTCCGCATTCACACACTTTGTCAGAAAAAAAACCTATGACTTGCTTGGATATTGTGAAGAGATCAATAACTTGAAAACTGCATCCTGAACATGGAGTACTTAATAGCAGGTAACTTGATAGGCTACATGGTTTTTCCACTTTTAGTTGTCAACATACATTTTGACTTTTTGATTATATTTCTCAACTCTAACCCTTAAGGACCTGAAAATTTTTATAAATTTTTGCTAGACTTCCACAGTATACATCCTGTGACTTAGCAGTTGTTTATAGGTAAGTGTTGGCTGCCTAGACAACTACCAAAGCACTTTGAATGTAACTTGCAACTTTACCCAATTTTACCCTGCTTTGCTGTAAAAAAAAATGTGATTAAAGGTTAAAATTAGGCCTTTAAGGGTTTAACATCAAGCAACATGCACACAATGAATAATAAAACTGAAATTTCACACTTCAGAATTAACATTCTGAAATTTCATGACTTTTAACTCTTTACCCAAAGCAGATGATATCAAAATTTATTATTTTAAATATCATTTTTTAAAATTTTTCAAAAAAAATTCAACAAAACAATACAATGAGACCTCTCGTTGGAACGAGCTCAACAAGCTCATTCCAACAAGGGGTCACATGATAAGGTTTTGTTGAGTTTTTTTGAAAAAATAATATTTTTTCAACTGCTGAATTTGCATATTACGCGGGTGGATGCGTGCAATTCGTTGGGTAAAGGGTTAACTTTATTTTCAACCATTCTGTAAAATAACCCCACCTTTTCCTAAGTTTTCCAGACCTTGATTTTAAAAATAAAAACGCCGGGTTTTCCATAACCTGTATGAACCCTGTATGTTCAGTGAACATATCTTTATTAGGAACTGCAAGGATCATTTCATTTATTTATTCGTTTATTGGTGTTTAATGTCATTTCAGCATTCATGGCTACACCATGACCACACCATAGGTATGAAGTCAAGTTTACCCATATATACCTGTGCTGCACATTTCAGAGGACTGACAGCCTAGACATTGGTTCTGGATCCTATTATACCAGTAAAGCATAAATTGTCTACCACAGTAAACAAGCACTGCTAAACTTCTCAGGGTTCCTATGGGCATGGTAGAGGGAGGGGGGATTCATTTGCAAAGATGATGACCAAAAATGGTATTGTATCTGAAACAAGTGCAACACTAAGGGTGGTTATGCCCCCTCCCCCCACTGCCAAGCAGAAGTTTCTAGTCATTTATCTTGTTGATATTGAATTAATAAATATCTTATCTTAACTCCATTAAACAAACCATAGCACCTACACAGCAGGCCACCAAATGTATCCATGGGATACTAATGCCCTGCTTAAGATAAACCTTTGCAAATATAAGTTGGAAAAAGACCATATCTCTGGCAAAATATACCAGAACAAGGCCACTATCAATTCCAACCTGTATTATGTGGTTATGAACCTATGTATAAAATTTTGTTTCATTTATTCAAACTAACGTTATCATCCATAAACCATATTCGGGACGCATGTAAGTACGTATGTATGGACTGACATATGGACGGACTGATGGACAAGGTTAACACTTAATGCCCATTCATCAAATGGCAGGCATAAAAACTTCTGCAGTATAGTACTCAAACGATTAGTCGACTAGTCGATGTCGACTCTGGGCAAACCAGTAGTCGACTCTCAATTGTGCAGTTGACTAGTTGGAGGAGTTCAAACTTTCAGGTAAATAGTATCCCTTCTGTGCCACTCTCAGACAGTTTGAACAGCAATATTGGGCAATCAATGCATACATCTATTGCCATCTAATAGTAGTGACAGTAGTTTGTTTTAACTGGTACTAGCAGAGTGCTGAATTATTTTGGGCTATCAGGATATATTATTAATTTGCCTTGTTGCAATTTATGGGAGAGTGCCTATAGGCACTCTCCCATAAATCGCAACAAGGCAAATTAAATAAAACTATATAATTTCACTCTTAGCATAATTAGAAGCACATTAACAGAATAATGTTCCAGTAAGTTGCTGTATATGAATGCCCAAGTGAAGCCAAATTTGGACCTTCAGCACTCTACCGGAACACCAACACTGTTATAAGGAGACAGGTTATCACCAATGACTAGTTGAAGTCGACTTGACTTTTGGGTATTGACTAGTCGACTTTGGAATTCACTAGTCGTTTGAGCACTACTGCAGTATGGAACTAGAAACTGTTTTAGCACACTAAAACATATGTCTCCCCTTCCTTTCTATTTAATGCACTGCAAATTATATATACATGAATAACAAGTATGTCCCAACTTCCCCTTTGGGGAGCGGGGTTATAAATATCTATGATCTAGCTCAACATCCACATGTCAAAAAAAAAACAAATTCTGGTCTGGACAATTACTCCCTATTTAAAGTACATAAATTTGACCTTGAGGTCAAGGTCACATGAAGGTCATGATGACATGTGGTCTCATTGTGATACATCCACATGTCAATCATCTAAGTCCTAGGTCAAAAAACAAAAAAAGTTCTGATCTGGACAATTATTCCCTATTTGAAGTACATAAATTTGACCTTGAGGTCAGAGGTCACGGTCACATGCAGTTCATCAAGGTAGCGGACATGCGGTTTCATGGTGACACATCCACATGTCAAAAAAAAAAATTTCTGGTCTGGACAATTACTCCCTATTTAAAGTACATAAATTTGACCTTGAGGTCAAGGTCACATGAAGGTCATGATGACATGTGGTCTCATTGTGATACATCCACATGTCAATCATCTAAGTCCTAGGTCAAAAAACAAAAAAGTTCTGATCTGGACAATTATTCCCTATTTGAAGTACATAAATTTGACCTTGAGGTCAGAGGCCTAGGTCACATGCAGTTCATCAAGGTAGTGGACACGCGGTTTCATGGTGACACATCCACATGTCCAAAAAAAAAAATCTGGTCTCGACAATTACTCCCTATTTAAAGACCATAAATTTGACCTTGAGGTCAAGGTCATATGAAGGTCATGATTACATTTGACCTGCAGTCTAATTGCGATACATCCACATGTCAAATATCTAAATCCTAGGTCAAAAAACAAAAAAGTTCTGGTCTGGATAATTATTCCCTATTTGAAGTACATAAATTTGACCTTAAGGTCAGAGGTAAAGGTCACATGAAGGTCATTGAGGTAGATGACATGCGGTCTCATGGTGACACATCCACATGTCAAATAACCAAGTCCTAGGTCAAAAAACCAAAAAATTCTGGTCTGGACAATTACTCCCTATTTGAAGTACATAAATTTGACCTTGAGGTCAAGGTCACATAAAGGTCACAATGGTATGCGACACATCGGCTCATGGTGATACATCCACGTGCCAAATATCTAAGGCCTGGCTCAAAAGACAAGTTTTGGTCTGGACAAAGTTTCCTTGGAAAAAGCACAAATCTGACCTTCAGATCAAAGGTCAAGGTCACATGAAGGTCACAATGGCCACATGAAGGTCACAATGGTACGCTACACACCAGCTCATGGTGATACATCCACATGCCAAATATCTAAAGCCTGACTCGAAATACAAAAAAGTTCTGGTCCAGACAGTTTCCCTTAAAAAAGCGCATAAATCTGACCTTCAGGTCAAAGGTCAAGGTCACATGAAGGTCATTATAGTACACTGCACACCAGTTCATGGTGATACATCCACAAGCCAAGTATCTAAGGTGTAGGTCAAAAGACAAAAAAGTTATGGCCCGGACAAAGTTTGTGTGATGTTTCCCTTAAAAAACACATAAATCTGACTATCAGGTCAAAGGTCAAGGTCACATGAAGGTCACTATGGTACACTGCACACTGGCTCATGGTGACACATCCACATGCCAAGTATCTAAGGTGTAGGTCAAAAGACAAAAAAGTTATGGCCCGGACAAAGTTTGTATGAGAAGAAGAAGAAGAAGAAGAAGAAGAAGAATATGCACTAAAACAATATGTCTCCCTTCTGGGAAGGGGAGACATAATGAGAGATGATGAAAACCTGTCAGTACCTAATTTTCTGAATCCATACAGCAGATACTTGTATTACTGTGACATCTGACGTGAGTGATAGTAGGAAAGGAATAAATTTTGTTTGGGTTCTTGTTTCTTTGTAAAATAAATTCATTCTTTATGGGCAAGCAATAGATTGGAACTACATGGATGAAAAAGCTGTAGCAGCTAAATCTGAAATGGTTAACCGATTAAGCAATTAACTAATGATCAACATCCTGATCGATCAAAAAAGAAATTGATTGATTAACCATTATTTTGAACTAATGTATTATATGGGTTCAATAAAGCAACAAACTTGCTCCAAAACAGGCAACACTGTCACACTGCTTCACATCAATTATATGAGACAGCGTAAAGCATGTAAGTTATGCGCTGACATACTTGTTCACTTGCATTATCATTATACAGTATCAGTAGCTGGAAATTGTCATTCTTAACCCTTTATCCAATGTGGATAGAAGACAATACTTGCAAACTAAATTCCTGAATTAATAAAAATTTTCAATTTTTGTCTCAAAAAACATAGCTTATGAACCCTCAATTGAACTAGATCAATGGGTTCATTCCAATGAGGGGTCATAAGCTATGCTTTTTGAGACAAAAATTGAAAACACAATAAAATTTGAATGGATATTTTTTGTATATAGCAGTAGCCGGTTTTGTCAGTTGCGTTGGGTAAAGGGTTAACCCTTTACCCAACGAATCGGCCGCATCCGCCCGCGTAATATGCAAATTCAGCAGTTGAAAAAATAATATTTTTCAAAACAATTTCAACAATACCATATCATGTGACCCCTTGTTGGAACGAGCTCGCCGAGCTCGTTCCAACGGGGAGTCACATGATATGGTTTTGTTGAAATTTTTTGAAAAATGAAAGTGTCAATGACACTGTAGCTCAACTTGTCAAGACAAAGACATGTACATGTAAAGTATGTGACACAGCAATGACAAACATCTAGGTAATGACCTGATAACAAAGGTACATATAAAGTATTGTAACGGTCTGTACATAAATACTGACCGTTGTCTGTAACAAATGTATAGGTAAAGTATTGTAAAGGTGGGTGACAGTCAGATGCTAAACTAGAAAAGAAATCTTTGAGTCCTAGAGTGGGTCTGACTGAACCCCAAAATATTTGTTCTCATAGCACAGTGATAACAAAGGCACCACAAACACACTCATTCCTGTCCCAAGGTGAAAACAAAGGTACCCAAGAAGTTTCGTGAAGATCAGTTCACAAATATGAGCTGTGTAGAAGTTGTGACAAAAAACTGATTGGACCTAATTTCGGTACAAAATGGCCACTGGCAGCCATCTTGAATTCTGGACCGCACCCAGAAACACTCGTTCTCGTCCCAAGGTGATAACAAAGGTACCCAAGAAGTTTTGTGAAGATCGGTTCATAAATACAGCCTCTTGCCCTAGCCATATTGACATGTGCACTTACAGTGTATAAGTAGCACTGAATAAATCAAAGTTCATCTAATTTGCATAATTTCTGCACGAGAAAAAAACCCGTACTATATGTGATGTATTCCATGTTACTAAACATTCATACAAAAATTTATTCAAATCAGAACTTTCATACAGAAGTTCTGTACAAAAGACTGATTGCACTAACTTTGGTACAAAATGGCTGCTGGTGGCCATCTTGAATTTCGGACCACACCCACAAACACTCGTTCTCATCCCACGGTGATAACAAAGGTACCCAAGAAGTTTCGTAAAGATCGGTTCATAAATACAGCCTCTAGCCTGAGCCGTATAGAAGTTGTGTACAAAAAACTGATTAGACCTAATTTCGGTACAAAATGGCCACTGGCAGCCATCTTGAATTTTGGACCACACCCAGAAACACTCGTTCTCGTCCCAAGGTGATAACAAAGGTACCCAAGACGTTTCGTGAAGATCGGTTCATAAATACAGACTCTAGCCCGAGCCGTATTGACATGTGTACTTACTGTGTGTAAGTAGCACTGAAAAAATCAAAGTTCATCTAATTTGCATAATTTCTGCACGAGAAAAAAACCCGTATTATATGTGATGTATCCCATGGTACTAAACATTCACACAAAAAATTATTCAAATCAGCGCTTTCATCTGGAAGTTCTGTGCAAAAATCTGATTGCACCAAATTTTGTACAAAATGGCTGCCATCGGCCATCTTGAATTTCGGACCGGACCCCAAAACACTCGTTCTCGTCCCACGGTGATAACAAAGGTACCCATGGAGTTTCGTAAAGATCGGTTCTTAAATACGGTCTCTAGCCCGAGCCGTATTGGCATTTGCACTTACAGTGCTGAAAGTAACACCAAAAAACATCAAAGTTAGTCTAATTTGCATAATTTACACACGAGAAAAAAACCCGTATTATATGTGATGTATCCCATGGTACTAAACATTCATACAAAAAATTATTCAAATCATAGCTTTCATATGGAAGTTCTGTACAAAAAATAGATTTCTGCATTGTCGGTACAAAATGGTGGCTGGCAGCCATCTTGAATTTCGGACCACACCTAAAAACACTCGTTCCCGTCCCAGGGTCATAACAAAGGTACACAAGAAGTTTCGTAAAGATCGGTTCATAAATACGACCTCTAGCCCAAGCCATAGACAATTGTTGACGTACGGACGTACGGACGGATGGACGGACGGACGGACGGACGGATGGACGACGGACGACGGGCCATGACAATAGCTCAAATTTGACTTCGTCAAAGTTGAGCTAAAAATTAAACAATGATATTTAAAATAATCAATTTTGATATTGTCTGCGTTGGGTAAAGGGTTAATGCTGTAAATCATCAATGGTATTCAGTTACCTATTAAAGTAATCTATGTGATTAATCGATCAAGAAAACCCTCTAGCCATTTCATCTCTAGTGCTAGAACAATAGAGGGCTTCAAATCCATCCTAGTGGACCATCAAGATGGCCTCTCTCTCTTCCGTCATGCTTTAGTCCTGCAAGGACTCTATGATGTATTCATACAGATACAGCAAACTGGTGAAGAGTTTTGCTGTTTGCTAATAATATCTATGGAAAAAATGTCTGGAAATTGGTACAAAATTATTTATAAGAAAAAACACCCTCCCATATTCATTTTTCAAGCTGTCAGTGTCTGGGAAAGTTGGAAACAAAATAATTTTTAACATGGCCTGACAGATAATGTTTTCTGACATTTCCACAGAGACTCCACATGCCAAAGAACACTTAAGAAACATGCAACTAAGGAACTTACCTGATTTGTGAAAATGTATCATTTATGAAATGTAATTCATCGACAGCAGAACTCAAGTGCTTTGGATGACACAGGAAATGCATCTGTAAAAGGAAAAAAGATCCTTACTCTCCCTCTTCAAAATTTACACTTAACCTAACATGACTAGAAACTTGTAAAATTATGAACCAATAAAAATCCTATTAACCATCTGCACACTGATGTCAAAATATCAAAACTTCAAGCCACAAATTTTTCCCATAATGAAACCAGGAATTTAACACTTTACTCAGCATAACAGCCAAAACCCGCCAGCGCTATTCACAAAAATCTCCATTCAATTTTTCTTATTTTTGAGCTTGAGTGGTCATTTTTTTTTTTATGCAAAAAATGAAAAAAAATTTTATTCAAGAATTTTGTTTCTGTTGTCAGTCTTTCTCGAAAAATAAAGGGTTAACCAATTTAATCTTGTTTGACAGAGCCCATTGCACTCTGTCAAACAAGACTGAATTGGTTAAAAACCAAAATGCATTTGGGGACAAATATCCTGCTTAACCCTTTGCCCAATGTAACGCACAAAACTGGCCTGCGCTATTATAAAAAATCGCCAATTAATTTTCATTATTTTTTCATTTTTTTGTCTCAAAAACTTAGGTTAATCAATATGGCATGAGTGCCAGCGTAAAAGGATAGAATGAGAGGCCGCAGACCTCGAGTTTTATCCTTCTGCGATGGCACAAGTACCATATCAATTAACCCATTCACACATGTGTCATTCTGTGTTTATTACATGCCTTCACATCTATAAAAAAACATTATTAGGATACTCAGCAAATCTTTTGACAACTAACAACAAAACAAACGCATTTTATTGCCAACCAAATTTACGAGGGGAACCCATGTTACTATTTTGTCCCCTGAGTTCCAATGTGTTCTATGTGAGTAATGAGACATAGAACACATTGGAAATCAGGGGATGATTTTTAGCTATCACTAGCGATTCAAATTGTAATTGCGGAACACAATTTGTAGAAAATTCCAGTGAAATTTCGCTTCTATTTAAGAATAGCCCATCAACAATTTCCGTTCCGCACATATGTGAGGAATAGATTTTCATTTTCCACATGGTTTAGTGTTGCTGTAGATGTGGACTTCATTGAACAGGCATTTAATAAATTACAATCTGCCCATCCTTTTGTCTGAGGAAAGAACAAAATAGAAGCAGAAAATTAAAAATAAACAAATTGTATAGAGTTCTTTGCTTCCCAAATCTGATGCAAATCCCTGCGGATGATTGTTGCAACTGAAACATTCTTCAAGTGATTCACCAACCACTTTTTCCCCACAGATCAACCAATACTGATGCCTTATTGCCAATATCCAAACTCTCAGAGACCTACATCTTGACGTATGATTGACCATTAACCCTTTACCCAACGAATCGAACACACCTGCCTGCGTAATATGCAAATTCAGCTGCTGAAAAAATATTATTTTTAAAAAAAATTCAACAAAACCATATCATGTTGATGAGGGGGTCACATGATATGGTTTGGTTGGAATTTTTTGAAAAATTGTAAAAAATGATATTTAAAATAATAAATTTTGATATCGTCTGCATTGGGTAAAGGGTTAACTGTTTGAGTGCTAGAAGCCACTATCAGGACTCTACTGAAAAGTGCTAAAAGCTACTTTAGTGGCTTTACATTGTTTGCACTAATTTTGTGTTGGCTCAGCAGCAGAAGAAAATATTAATATAAATTTTTTTTGTAATCAATTATTGGAGAGTGCCAACTGGTACACTCCAATAAATTGCAACAAAAACAATTATTATTTACGAGCAGTATCTCGCTGGACTAAGGCTCCTTTTGCTGGTGGTGTGATATCTTTGAAAAAGAATACTCGTGTTACAAATGACCATCGAAATGTTATTTAGCACTTTACCAGTTAACATTGAGAACCATAATGCCACTTCCCATTTCTGCAGTTCCCAGCATACAAAAGCCTACTTAAATTCTTCAACTTATTGAGACACAAACTGCTGATTCAAGGCTTCCTGAGAAACAAGTCTGTTGCATTTTGAAATGTTTGTTTTTTTCCATCTATTTGTCAATTAGGAACTGTAAATGATACACAACATGTCTGGGTTTTTAACAAAAATTCTTTGATATATTCATTTCAAGTTGTCAGATTTCATGGGCAAGCAAACATTATGCATCTTATCACCAAGATATTAACCTAATTTTAGTAACACTGAACTGTGCATGCCAAGAATAACAATGTGCAACACCAGTGGTATCCCCCGCCAAGGTGGTTTACTGAAAGGGGTTATTCTAAGTTGAAAAAAAGTGGAAAAAGGCCCACAAGTCTAGAAACTTAAAAAATTTATAGTAATTTATATATTTTTTATACTTACCAATGACCCAGACATAGCTGGTGCTAACTCTTAAAAATATAGGGCCAAACACAAATTTTGCCCCCCAATCCCCAAAATTTGCATCTAAAACCAAAGAAAACATGTCCTGAGTGGCCCTCCATACTTCACCTCTACTGCGCATGCACAGTGTCAAGGACGTCCCGAAATTGGCACCATTAATCATTCTTACCAACAGTGCCTGGAAAAGCGCTATGTCCTCAGCGGGGAGGTATGAGTTCCCAACTCCTGGGAGGGCCATCCCTGTCTGGGTCATTGGTAAGTATAAAAAATATATAAATTACTATAAATTTTTTAAGATTTTTATACTGTACCAATGACCCAGACATAGCTGAATAGTAAAAAGGCTGGAGGGCCCAGGACATAGAGGAAAATCCAATAAGCTCAACTATATAAAATAGAGTCATCTCCTGGAGGAGAAAAGGAGTATTAGGCTTTACATGTATCTTTCTTATTTATGACAAATTAGAAAGACACAATACCTTCTATAATTGAGCATCATAACATCCATGTTCTCTATTAATATCCAGTATAATTCTTATACTAATTATTTTTAAAGTAAGCCAAAAAATAAAGTTAGTCCAAAGAATTGAGACTCTTTATACTCTTTTAAAAGTGTCCGAGGATAGTATAATAACATCCGTTTGACACATAACATATTCAAATGCTATACTTTAAAACTATGACATGAATGAATTTAAAAACATAACTTTCACTTAAGAAACCATTCCAGCAACAGCTCAGAATTACTAACTCCGGAGGAGGTATCCCCTTGTTTTCATAATAAAACAGGTGACCCAAGGGAACACCCTCCCCCCCCCCCCCCTTTTTCTTGCCCTGGGTCAAATAGCCCAGAGCGAAGAGGGCAGCAGGACGGAGTCACTGCCGGAACATAAAGCCTACATAGCTATAGTTGCAATTTTAAGTGATCGACTTTCTGAGCAGCTGATAATGGACCAAAATAATGCAGGTCTCCAGAAATGGATACAATATTTCTGAGATAAAAATTCGTGAATGTGGATGGCTGAGACCAATATGCAGCCTACTTAATCTATAATAGCAAAACTATACGTCAGCCCAAGATGTAGAAGAGCTCTTACTTCATGAGCTGAAATCTTAAGCACAGACTGCTGAGTTAAGGATAGATTATCCTAAGCAGTACCGATAGTTAACTGAATGCATTAAGTAATAGAATGGACCATAATGCCCTTTCTATAAGGCATCAGAGCCAGAAGAAGCTTTACGTCCTACTGATAAACTGAGATCTGTTAATAAATACATAAAGGTCTATCCGGACAGAGTAAAGGCCTATGCCCGCTCGAAGACGGAAGGACCTTAAAAACAATAGGTTCCGGATATCATTAGGAGCCTGATTCTTAACCAAAAATACAACATTAGTAGTAAAGGTAATAGAGTTCCTGATACTACGAAAGTGAGAATCGTCCACCGATAGTGCATGAAGCTCACTGACTCTTCAGCAGAAGAGAAGACTAAGAGAATTGCTGCCTTAAAAGGCCAGAATTTGAAACTGCTGTCTCAAGGGGTTCAAATGGTTGCTTTAATTAATAAGAACCCAAGCTAAATTCCGAATAGGAATTAATCTAACGATTCTAGGTCTCTTATCGAAAAGTTTCAAACTAACTTAGATAAAGAGACATTAGGCTCCATTGTAAACTATCATGGTGTGCATAGGTATCAGATAACATAGACCTATAACTTTTAAAAGTAACTGGCTGCAGATGATCTCGTTAAACAAGTATACTAGAAAGTTTGCAATGTCTGGTATGGAGGGATCAAAAATATCAACATAAAGATCCCTACACCAACGACGGAAGACCCTCCACTTTAGCCGCATAGTATAGCGAAGAGGAGGTCCTTCTACAGTTAGGAATCGCGTCCACTGCTCGTCCTGTACAATGCTTGCCATGCAAGAAGGACCGCACAACGGAATACGTGAAGGTTGAGACCTTGCGGGTTGTGATAGAGTTGACACTATTTCCCCAGCGGAAAAAAGATCCTCTGGTGGAGGAAGTTTCTGCGGTAAGTCCCACAGTAGACATCTAAGTAAATTTATCCACCGTCTCTGTGGAGACAGAGATGCTACCAACAGAATTGTATTGTGAATGAATAATCCCAGCAATACTTGCTGAATCAACAGCGCTGGAGGATACGCATATCCTATCATCGCGTCCTACTAGATCGATAGAGCGTTAACTGCATATGCTCAGGGATCTGGACACGGTGACACATACGTCTACAATTGATTGGAGAGTTGTGTCGCAAATAAATTTATCACTGGGCGCTCCCATTGATAGCAAATCTGATTGAATACTTGTTTGTTGATAGTCCATTCCGACGGCAACAAACGACCCTTACGTGAAAGGGAGTCTGCTAATACGATCCGACGACCGAGAATATGACGAACCGAAACAGAACTTGGTGTTCTATAACAAACAGAAGGATTCTTTCCGTTAAAATCAATAACGGAACCGAATGAGTGCCTCCCTGGTTCCGGATATACGCAACTACTGTCGTATTATCAGACAGGATTGAACATGCGTTTCTGAATAAAATTCATCCAATGACGTGGTGCAAGCCAACATAATATTCTTCCTTGGAAGTAAGGAGCTTGCCTAAAAACTGCGGAACCCAAAGACCCTGGCACTTCGAATCCGTTGGGATCAAAATTGTGTCCCAACCTGTTTGACTGGCATCCGTCATAATCGAAAAACTCGGATCCGGCAACTACAGTGGAACTCTCTGAGTCAACCACCGAATGTTTGCCCACGTCTGAATCTCTTGTTACACACAGAACGTGTATATCGAGCAATTCAAGATTGCTGAAAGGTTGCCGTCGAAGAGAAGCTTCTCGGAGACCGAAGCGACTCTGAGAGAGTTCTTCACCTTACTATCCACGCGCGTGGATGTAGCTAGGGCTGCGTCACGTCTAACCAACTCCAAGTTGCCACTGAAGGGCGGAGTTATACGTGGAAAAACTACTGCCCCTGAAAGAAATCTCATTGAGGATCATATCCTGGAATTCTTTCTCTTGAAAGACGTAATGATAAACGTCTCAGTAAGGTGGTGTACGTATGATAAAGCGTCTAAGTTAAGTCTATTATACATCATTGACGTTTCCAACATCGTGGTTGGAATTGACATAGACGGCGAAAAAGATAATTTGCAGTCTTCAGTCTCGCCGTCTTAGACGCAAAGGAACTCTCGGTAAGCCCAGTTCTGCCAATAAACAATTATTTCCTAGAATTCACGAAAGGCAGAATAGAGCATTGCGGACAAGAAACTAGACTAGCATGTTGATAGCAAGCTTATATATATATAGCGTCGTTCAATAATTCGAATGTTCTAAAGACATTATTGGACTGCGTCGGCAACTCAGGGACAATGTCCCTGAACCGATCCAAAACTCCGTGTCCAATGACGCTATTAGTCTCTTATCCAGCATCACAGCAATGTAGTCCGACGGAACAACCTCTGGAAGATAATGCCGGAAGAAATGTATGGCAGCTTCTGTTGTTCCGAAAGGGAAAGCTCGAAATCATCCGAATCCCTTTCGCCATCCTGTCGGACCCTATGAAATATTCGGTCGTCCGTACCTGATGCAACAGCGGAGCGCACCAACCCAGCGCTGTCGGATTATTCCTGATCCGACCGAGAATCTGTCGTTTGCTGGGATGCTACGATAAGCTGTGCTATTTTGGATAGCACGTCCGTCACTGAGGCCTGTGGAGAAGCGGTCTTACGATGCATTGCCGCTGGAAGCTCCGTGTTCGTTACCCCGTGCATACTTCTATTATGCGAGCGACTGGAGTGTGCAGGCCTCGTGTCCCTTGGCTACCGGATGGCGTGACCTGTTTGCCATGGAATCACTGAATGCCGAAGCTGGCCGGATATTCAAGGTCACGTAGCCAATGTGCGGTCGTGTGCGCTGCTGTGAGGATGAGGAAGCATTATCGACAGTCACTCGGACTGTCTATATAACGGAGCGTCCCGAGTGGCGGACATACGCTCCGAGGGTGAAATGTCTGTACCACAACATCCGGTCCCATATGTTGTTGCACGAGAGAGGGACCTCTCTCGCTCGCCGCCCGGACAGACCGGACGAGCTAGGAACCAGACTAACAGGCTTCCTCCGATCTCTCCTCTAGTGTGTACTAAAGTCTATTATAGTGCTCGCATCACCCAAATCTCCTTCCTAGACCGCAACGGACGAACCCGACTGCCGAACCATTCGATGAATGGACGCTACACCGGGTGAGCTAGCGAATGTCAACTCCGTCGATCCTACTAGGGACCTCTTAAGCGATTGACGTAATCCATGAGCACTAACTGCCGCTAGCTCTTCATTAACTATGACGACAGAGGCACACTTTTGAAAGACATCTCAGTAATTTTGCGAACAAGAAACCAGATATGCTTGTACATAGCAAGCATATAAAAAATATATATAGCGTCGTTCAATAAATCGAACGTATCTGAGACATTATTGGACTGTGTCGGAACTGAGGGACGATGTCCCTGAACCGAACCAAAAATTTCTAAGTCCACCGACGCTATCAGTTTCTTATCTGGTATCGCAGCATTCTGGTCCGACGAAGAACCTCTAGAAGATGAAGTCGGATGACACATACAGCAGCTTATGTTGTTCCAAAAGGGAAAGCTCGAAAAACCCCGAATCCCTTTCGGCATCCCGTCGGACCGTATGAAATTTTCGGACGCCCGCACCTGATGCTTCCGCGGAGCGTCCCGACCCAGCGTCGTCGGATATTATATTATGCGACAGAGATTCTGTCGTTGCTGGGATGCTGCGATAAGTTGTGCTATTTGGGATAGCACGTCCGTCACCGAGGCCTGTCCAGAAGCGGTCTTACGATGCTTTGCCACTGGAAGCTCCGTGTACGTTGACTCCCACATACTTTCTTATGCGAACGTCCGGAGTCTCCAGGCCTCATGTCCCTGGCTATCGGATGGCGCGACCTGGTCGCCAAGGATTCTCTAATTGGCGAAGTTGACTGGATATCGGAGGTCACGCAGCCAAGGTGCGGTCGTGTGCGCTGCCATGAGAATGAGGAAGCCTTATTGACAGTCTCTCCGGACTGTCTATATAACGGAGCGTCCCGAGCGGCGGACGTATGCTCCGAATGCGAGACATTTTGTACCACAACATCTGGGGCCAGATGTTGATGTACGAGAGAGGGGCCTCTCTCGCTCGCAGCCCACATGGGCCTGGACGAGCTATGAACCGGACTAAAAGGCTTCCTCCGTTCTCCCCTCTAATCCGCCGTCACTGGGTGTGCACATGGATATTTTATAGTGCTCACATCACCCAAAACTCCTTTCTAGACCGCAACGGACGAACCCGGCTGCCAAACCATTCGATGAATGGACGCTACACCGGGCGAGCTAGCGGACGTCAAAGGCCGTCGAACCTACTAGGGTCCTCTTAGGCAATTGACGTATTACATGAGCACTCTTCCGCTAGCTCTTCATTAATTGTGACGACGGAGGCACACTTTTTGGAAGATATCACGGATACATCACCCTGATCATGATCGTCTGAAATAGAGATTGATAAAGTAGAGTGACCCTGCGGGGAAAGGACCGGAATGGCCAATTCCCCACTAACATACCGTGACACACGCTTCCCATGTTGTCATCGTAATCAACACATACAGAACAGGAGTTAGTGCGAGTACACTGACTACATTATACAATGATTATGAAAGTTAGAGGAAGATTTCCTCTTATTACAATTGAACAATATCCTTTCATTGTGAAAAGAAAACAAAGTCCTACTACTCGCACCAACCCCTGACAATCAAAATACATAATAACAAGATCCATTAACATAGAAAAAATAATTGAATCAAAAACTTTTGAAAAAATATTTTTTCAGAACAGCCCAAGTTTCTGAAAAGTAACGTTGAGCCCCAATGGATCCCAAGCCTAAGTGTGGACAAAAATTCTAAAAATATTTTAAACAATTTATGCAACACTTACGAACAATAATGATGTATCTAGTTATGATTAAATTAACATCAAGATATTATTTTCAAGAAATCCCCCCTCACACAGAGGGCTGTTGGAAATGTAAACAATAAGTGTAAAAACACTAGATCAAGACTCCAGGCACCCTGGCCCGAAATCAGTTACCAATAATACACTATCTGATGCAAAACAGAGACTTCCAGGGAAGAAACTGCAGAACATCAGATGGTAGATGCAGAACACTACGCCTAACCACCCATAGGTGAAGACGTAAACATGGGGAAAAGAACAGAATTCATTCTGTTATCCAGCTAAAACTCCCTCTTAGTAATAATATTACAGAAAATATGCCAAAAGCATGGGAGAATAGCAAGAGGGGACTTAAAGGAAAGGGAGAGAGGAAAACACTGAATAAGCAGTGTAATTTGATAACAAGAATGACCACAACAGGCTGTTGCCTCGAAAATAGGTAACTTAACATAATTTCATCAAAAAATTTTAAGTTACAGCCCTGATTATTTTCTGTCACTCATTTTTCCTCTCCTCCTTCTATATCCTCCTTAGAATCACCATTTCACTAATATTTATGTGTCTGGCATCATTTAAACTGAGATTTACAAGCACAAAGATCAGTTAGATGTTAACTGATGAAGGGCCAAACAAAGAAAGAATGATTAATGGCGCCAATTTCGGGACGTCCTTGACACTGCGCATGCACAGTAGAGGTGAAGTATGGAGGGCCACTCAGGACATGTTTTCTTTGGTTTTAGATGCAAATTTTGGGGATTGGGGGGCAAAATTTGTGTTTGGCCCTATATTTTTAAGAGGTAGCACCAGCTTTGTCTGGGTCATTGGTACAGTATAAAAATACAAGAGGCCCCACTGGGGCTGAAGCACTCACCCTGAACCGAACACGATATAAACAGAGTCCAAGAATGAATCTACATTAAGCAATCCATTTCCATAGGATACATTCTCAATCCTTGAGCCCATCTGGAGTGACTAAAATAGTCAAAGAATCATGCCTTTTCTTCAGTTGATTATAATGTAAAAAATGCAGCTCCCTACGAAGCCTTCTGATACAACCTAGGTGGATTAATCTTAGTTACACCACCCCACCCCACCCCACCCCTAAACCCCACCCTGGAATGCCCTAACCCTACTCTACATTTATCCAAACCCCCACCCACGTAACAGACTTTAACCACATAAGTATCCTGTTTTACTAACTCGTAGCCACATAAGTTGTCATTTGTGTGTCCGGACACACGGATGGATGGATGCACGGACACACGGACGTACAGATGGACATACTAACAATTGGTAGTTACGTGGCTATTTTTACGAGGCTACAATAAAATGCATGTCCATTATATTAAAACAAGTGATTTTTGGAAAAAATTTTGGGGTGGTAGCAAACCCTGACCCTACCCTTTACTGACCCTAAACCTACCCCCCCACCCCCAATTCTAAACCCCACCCTAGACTAATGAAAATTCAATATATTCCTAGTCTAATTTAACTAAAATGCATGTTCATTGTATTAAAACAACTTTTTGGGTGAAAATTTTTTGGGGTGGTAACAAACCCTAACCCTACCCTTTACTGATCCTAATCCCACCCCACGCCAACTCTAAACCCCACTTTAGAATAATGACATTTAACTATGTGACATAAATTGCGGTAGTCACCTACCCCCCATGTCTACCAACTAATAGCCACCTAAACCCCGTATGTCAGCCCGGCTGGATGCATGTAATCCAGTTTTTGCCCATTTTCTTCGAAAGTGGAGGTATAAAAATTAAGGTGCCTCTTGAGATCAAATATGAACAAGATGGTTTCATTTTAATAAACTTGTATCGGACTCCCTTATGGATGCTGTATACCAAATATCAAACAAAAAATTCTGATCATTGGTTCTGGAGAAGATTTTTTAATTTTTTTTGCAAATATGCTGACTCAGCATTTTTCTGATGCCCACCCCCCCCCCCCCCCCCCCCCCCCAGGACACCCTAACATAACCGATGGCAATTTGTTTTTACCATTCAATTCTACTGGTCCTAAGGATGCTTCATGCCAAACTAGAAGTCCTGTCACAATTAGCACAGAACATGCTCCTTAGTTAATTCGCTCCTTACTTAAGAATGAAGTAGTCTGAAATACACAAGACCATTTGCGCTATGCAGTGTAAAATAATATAGAACCTTAGTGAGCACGCTCACATACCCCACGTGCCCCGATATTTCAAGCTCGGAAAAGTGTAATTTTTAGGAAAATGACCCGGAAATCTGTTACTTGTATTTTTCAGAGTCCAGGACGCGTAATTTCCGCAAAAATCAGCCGAGCAGAACGAAATGCAAACTTGATCTGTAAGTCATTGTGGTAGACTCACATACTAAAATGGCCGTAATGGCTGAAAGCGTGTAGAAAAAAAGTTCGGAAAACTGTAATTTTAATGAACTTTTCAAAGTCGAAGGGCCGTAATTTCGGTAAAAATCAGTGGAGCAGAACAAAATACAAACTTGATCTGTAGGCCACCATGTTAGACAAATATACCAACAATCAGCTCAATATCTGGAAGCATGTAGAGAAAAAGCCCGGAAAACTGTAATTTTGATGAACTTTTCAAAGTCTATGGGTCCGTAATTTTGGTAAAAATCAGTGGAGCGGAACAAAATGCAAATTTGATCTGTAGGCCACCATGTCAGGCTAACATACCAAAAATCACCTCAATATCTGGAAGCGTGTAGAAAAAAAGTCCGGAAAACTGTAATTTTGAGGCATTTTTCAGAGTCCAAGGGCCGTAATTTCGGTAAAAATCAGTGGAGTGGAACAAAACCCAAACTTGTTCTGTAGGCCACCATGTTAGACTAACATACCAAAAATCAGCTCAATATCTGGAAGCGTGTAGGAAAAAAGTCCGCAAAACTGTAATTTTGATGAACTTTTCAAAGTTGAAGGGTCGTAATTTCGGTAAAAATCAGTGGAGCAGAACAAAATCCAAACTTGATCTGTAGGCCACCATGTCAGACTAACATACCAAAAATCAGCTCAATATCTGGAAGCGTGTAGAAAAAAAGTCCGGAAAACTGTAATTTTGATGAATTTTTCAGAGTCCAAGGGCCTTAATTTGGGTAAAAATCAGTGGAGCGGAACAAAATGCAAACTTGATCTGTAGGCCACCATGTTAGACTCACATACCAAAAATCAGCTCAATATCTGGAAGCGTGTAGAAAAAAAGTTCAGAAAACAAGTAGGACTGACTGACGGACTGACAGACTGACGGACGGACCAGTCAAAAACATTATACCCCCGCAACTTTGTTGCATGGGGTATAATAACAGTAATCTGTTCTGTGTGGTTTGGGAGGTATGGGCATTTGACAGTATTTCTATTTTTAGCTCCTGGGGTTCTCACGGAGAGGTAGACATTTTTTTTTGCTTGAGTCAAGTACTTATGACTCAATAATATCACACTCCAAATTTGGTTCACATCGGACAATTGGTTCAGAAAATAGAAATTTTGGGTGGGGCTAAAAATCTTACCCCTCCCATTACAAAGTCAAATATTGCTTTACGAACTTCATTTGAACAAACTTGGCTCTACACCTCAAAAGGAAGCTCCATAACAAATATCAAGTCATTGTACCCAATGGTTCATGAGAAGATTGTAAAAAACATTTTGGATCATTTTCCCCCACCCCCTCCCTATGGGGCTGGGTGTGTTGAGTCAAACAAAAATGCAATGCCCCTCCAGGACCATCACTCAAACAAACTTTCGCTTGAATTGGTCCAGTGGTTTCGTTGGAGAAGACCAAAACATGATGTTGATGGACGACAGACAGACGGACAACAGACGGAGAGCGATAAGATAAGCTCAGCTTGACTTTATCAAGGTGAGCTAGAAAATGGACAAAACCTGTTACTTGTAAATATCCTTTCCCCCATGGTGATCTATCAGCATACCAAAGATCATTTAAATCCAACATCCACTGCCTGAGATATGAAGGCCCAAATATCTTATGGATGGATGGATGGATGGATGGATGGATGGATGGATGGATGGATGGACAGGTGGATGAATGAATGGAAGGAACCCAATTCTACATCCCCTGTACACTTCGTTTTGGTGGGGGATAATAAGTAAACCTCCTTATGAGGTGGATTAGTAGGAATGATTTGGAATGATATGCCAGAATGATAAATGGCAATAAAAATTAAATTTTCATACCAAAATTTATTTTTTCAATACTAACAAAAGTAATACAATTCCTCTCTCCTCTCAGATGAAAAAGAGTGCAGAATTTAGAGTTCCTAAAAAAATACCCCATAGAAGACTATAAAATTGTTAATAGACAAACCAGAGGCTCAAGTGAGCCTAAAATGCTCACCTGGCTCAAAAGAGATGAGTGTATCCATTCTACTGTCAAAAAGATGCTTCATACCAAATAACAGTTCTCTGTTCTGTGTAGTTTGGGAAATATGGGCATTTGAATTTTTTCTCTATTTTTAGCCCCTGGGATACCCACAGGGCTACGAAAAAAAATTTCGGGCATCAATCAAGTACTTTGGACCCACTTATACTACATGCCAAATTTGGTTAAAATCTGCCCATCTTGAAATAGAAATTTTGGGCTGAGCCCAAAATGGGTATGTGCCCATAGAGAGCCCAAATATTGATCTACCAACTTCCCTTGAACAAACTTTAATCTTCAACACCAAAGAGTGTTCCATACCATATATCAAGGCAATCTCTCTGGTTGTTCATGAGAAGAAGATTTTTAGGCTTTGGCATCATTGACCAGAGCCCGAAGGAAGCACTTCATTTGAACAAAATAGAAAGGGTATACTTCAGGGATGGATTGTGCAATATATGTTTGAATTTGGCTGAATGGCTGTGAAGAAGAAGCCAAGTTTGCAAAAGTTAACCGACGACAGATGACGGACCCCAAGTGATGGCAATAGCTCACAATGACTTGCAGTCAGGTGAGCTATAAGAAAACCGAGGTGCCGATTTGTGTAGGTAGAATATTAGGCAATTTGTATTAGTTTAGTAAGTTGAGAAAAAACAACTAGATTAATAATCTGTGATGTGTGCACAATTCCAGAATATCACTAGTGATATCTGGTATTCCAGAATGGCCCATGGGAAGATACTCCGAGTTAAGATCAACACAGATTTAAAATTTTGAAACACATGCACATGCACTTGTTAGTGGCCATGTTTGAAACAGGAGGCCCCAAGGGGCCTGAGAACGCTCACCTGACACTGACAACTATCAACCGAGGATCCTGATTTGAACAAACTTGCATCTGCCCCATTAAGAAAACCATATACCAAATATCAAAACATTCGGACCGGTGGATCTGAAATTTTATTTTTTTTAAATATTCACATAGGGAGCACAAATATGAACCCAGGGACTTGGCTTGAACAAACTTGAATCTCACCTCCCTAAGGATGCTATATTCCAAATATCAAATTATTCTGACTACTGGATCTGAAGAAAAATATTTTTAAAAAATATTCCTCATGTTGAACTAAGTTATAATTCAGGCTCCCACAGGGAGCCCAAATATGAACCCAGGGACTTGGCTTTAACAAATTTGAATCTCATCTCCCTAACGATACAGTTTACCAAATATTAAAAGATTCTCACTGGTGGATGTGAAGATGATTTTTAAAGAATGTTCTTCATATTGACCTAAGTAACAATTTGGTCTCCCACAGGGAGTCCAAATATCAACTCAGAGACTTGGCTTGAACAAACTTGAATCACACCTCCCTAAGGATACTGTACACCAAATATCAAAACATTCCGACTGCTGGATCTGAACAAGATTTTTTAAAGAAAATTCCTCAGATTGAACTAAGTTATAATTCGGGCTCCCACAGGGAACCCAAATCTGAACCCAGAGACTTGGCTTGAACAAACTTGAATCTCACCTCCCTAAGCATGCTGCATATCAAATATCAAAAGATTCTGATTGGTGGATCTGAAGAAGATTTTTAAAGAATATTCCTCATACTGCACTAATTTAAACATTTGGGCTCCAATAGAGAGTACAAATATGTACCTAGGGATTTGATTTCAACAAACATGTGAAACAATCTTCCAAAGATGTTGTATGTGAAATCTGAAAGCTTTTAGAACAGTGGTTGGGGAGAAGAAGAGTCTTAAATGTTTTCCTTATTCCCCACAGAGTTAAAAAATACTGACTCAGCATTTTTTCAAAATCTCGAAAAAGTACCCTATGATAAAACAAATAGCAATTTTTTTGGACCATTCCCATTCTGTTGGTCCTAAGGAAGCTTCACACCAAATAAGAATTCTCAGTGTCGTGTAGTTTTGGAGATATAGGCGTTTTAATTATTTTCTATTTTTAGCTCCTGTGGTTCCCATTTTGAAATTTTTTTTGCATAAATCAATTACTTACAACACATTTGAGTCTACACCTCAAAAGGAAGCTGTATATCATATATCAAGTCGCTGCAACTACTGGTTCATGAGAAGAAGATTTTTTTAAAAATTTGGGCATTTTGGCACCATCCCCTCCTCAATTTGAGAAGAAATCCAATTTGAAGAAAAACCCAAATGCCCCTATATAACCACTATTCATGTGAAATTTCATTAAAATGTGGCTGGTGGTTTGGGAGAAGAAGACCCAAATACCACCTTCACAACGTAAAATGGATAAAAAGTGATCAGAATAACTCACCCTTATTTTTCGTCTGGTGAGCTAAAAAGGCCATAATGGGCAGAAAAGTCAAATGTGCTGCATACATGAGTAGAAAACTCAAGGGGGTGGAAAGTAATGAGGCCAGGGTAGCAAAATAAGAATGAGTCTACATTAGCAATGCATCTCCATAGAATACATTGTCAATCCTTGAGTCCCTCAAGAGTGACAAAAATAGTCCGGGCATCATGCCTTTTCTTCAGTTGATCATAATGTAAAATGTACCGCTCCCGTATGAAGCCCCTGAAGCCCCTTGATACAACCTATGTGGATTAATCTTAGTTACACACCTCTAGAGGGGACTGAATACAAAATTTCTAACTCTTCAGCTACATGGCCAATTCTGGCTCCCATTGGGAGCCCAAATATTAACCCAGACTCTCAATTTGATCGAAGTGGAATCATACCATATACACATATTAATAGACTCTAATGTATCCCATATTCACGGTGTAATGAAAATTACACATTGTTGGAGTCTAGTCAGCTAACATTTTCCTAAGAGACAGTAAAGATTTGGTTCTTTAATTAGGACAGTGAAAGAGTTAGAGACATACCCGGTATCGTATTTCCTTTTGGGGTAGTCTTTTAACCAAAACAATTAGAAAGTATACAACTATATATATCACGTCTATTGGGTTACGTTTATGTTCAATGTTAGTAAGAGGCTAGTAAAAAAATGTTCACGGGTAGTAGGTAACTAATATACCATACATGGACAAGATATAATGTGAAGAATGAATGGACTTAGTGTGTAAATGTAGATATGTCAACATCTGGTTCCCAATGGGTCAAAATGTTGCTGTAAATACATTTTTACAGTATTAACTGCATCTAATGTCTTACTCCAAGCTTTAACTATAAGAATGTATTGACCTGAGATGGTACTATATACACATATTTTCAGTACCAACTGCATATAATACCATTCTCTGCTGCTATATACACATATTTTCAGTACCAACTATATATAATGCCATTCTCTGTGTGCAAACTGTATGAACTATGTAGACCTCTTCAACTGCAATGAGTTATGTTGCAGTTAGATATAGTGTGTAGAATGAATGGACTTACTGTGTAAATGTAGATATGTCAACATCTGGTTCCCAATGGGTCAAAATGTTGCTCATTTTTACAGTCTTAACTACTTCCAATGCTCTGCTCCAAGTTTTAACTATAAGAATGTGTTGACCTGAGATGCTGCTATATACACATATTTTCAGTACCAACTGTATATAATGCCATTCTCTGCGTTAACAAAAATTATAAATTTTAAGTAATTTGTATATTTTTTATACTTACCAATGGCCTAGACTAGCTGGTGCAAACTCAATCAAAGTGTCAATGACACTGTAGCGTAACTTGTCTGTGTGGTGTGTTTGATGAAAAGGATAATGTTCAATGTTTATGAAAGGATTATGAAATAAGACAAGAACTGTGATAATTGGGAATATGTTAATTTTGGTTCCCTGTATGCTATGTTGTTTTTAATAAAAATAATATGAGGTGCACACTGCACTAAAGAGCTGAGGGTTAATATGACCTCACAGTTAATGTATGTGGCCCTCACAGTTAACGTACGTCAACAAAAGTTACCAAGATACAGTGAAATTATTCCAAACAAGTCACCCTATCAAGTTACATTGAAATCCCTTCATAAATATGGCCTGTAGACTGTGCTAAAGGTTTTTGGGTTTCAGGACTGTGGAGCTATGATGGTAGACCGATTGCAACTAAAAGGGAACGTCCTCATCTCGACATTATACTGAGTCATTCTACTAAGTTACAATGAAATCCCTTCACAAATACAACCTGTAGTCTGTACTAAAGTTTTTTGGGTTTTGGGCTCGGGAAGCCATCATGGTTGAATGATCGTGACCAAAAGGGGGCATTGTCATCTGGGCATAATCTGGCGTGATCCTATGAAGTTACAATGAAATCCCTTCATGTATATGACCTGTAGACTGTGCTCAAGGTTTTCGGACTTTGGGCCCCTGACCTGAAGCTGTCACAGTTGACCAAACATGACCAAAAGGGGATGTCATCATCTAGGCATTATATGGAGTCAACCTAACAAGTTACAATGAAATTCTTCCATAAATATGACCTACAGACTATGCTAAAGGTTTTTGGGCTCGGGCAGCCATCAAGGCTGAATGATCGTGACCAAAAGGGGACGTTCTCATCTAGACATTATTTGGAGTCTTCCTACCAAGCTACAATGAAATCCCATCATAATTATGACCTGTAGACTGTGCTAATGGTTTTCAGATTTTGGGGTCAGGCAGTCATACCGGTTGACCGATCACGACCAAAAGGGGACGTTCTCATCTAAACATAACCCCAAACCTGCATATGAAATTTTGTGACGATCAGACAAGAACTACGGGGTGTAGCCTGTGCTAAAGGAAAATGTGAACAGACTCACAGATTAACAAACTAACAGACTAGCAGACTTCTACACACGTAATGGCAATAGCTTATCTTGACTTTGTCAAGTTAAGCTAAAAATTAATCCAGGGCCAAACACAAATCTTGCCCCCCAATCCCAAAATTTGCACGCAAAACCGAAAAATTCAAGTCCTGTCTGGTCCTCCATACTTTTTAGATCTGCGTATGCGCAGTATCCAGGAAGGTACTGAAATTGGCGCCAACCATCATTCTTTTTACAGATTGCCTGTTAAATGTTATAAACAGTGGGGAGGTATGAGTGCCCACTCATGGGAGGGACATACCCATCTGGGCCATTGGGAAGTATAAAAAATATACAAATTACTTAAAATTTATAATATTTTTATACAACAACCAATGGCCCAGACTAGCTGAATCATAAAAAGGCTGGAGGGCCTAAGACTTAAAGGAAAATCCAATCTCTCAATTACTTCAGTAAAGGATAGCTCCTACAGGAGAATAGGAGAAGATAGGAATTATATATGTCTTTCTCCTTTAAGAGAAAAGAGGAAGGCATAACACCACCAATGTAACTGAGTATTACATAATATATAATTCTCCATTTAATGCCAGCATAACCTGTTATGCTAATTCGGTGAAGTTAAACCAATATATGAAGATAGTCCAGAGAATGAGACTCTTTATACTCATTTAGAAGTGTCCGAGGATTGTATATTAATGCCCGTTTGACATGTGACATATACAAATGCTTCACAGTGAGCTACACTTTAAAAACCATACATAAATGAGACATAGTTATTGCTTCACACCAAGCTACACATTAAAACCATCCCAGTACCGACTCAGGACTACTGACGCAGGAGGTCTTCCCTTGCTTTTCATTATAAAGCCAGATGATTATAAGGGAAAATGAAAGTGTCAATGACACTGTAGCTCAACTTGTTAAAACATGTACATGTACAGTATGTGACATAGCAATGACAAACATCTAGGTAATGACCTGATAACAAAGGTACATATAAAGTATTGTAACAGTCTGTACATAAATACTGACCGTAGCTTGTAACAAATGTATAGGTAAAGTACTGTAAAGGTGGATGACAGTCAGATGCTAAACTAGAAAAGAAATCTTTGAGTCCCAGAGTGGGTCTGACTGAACCCCAAAATATTTGTTCTCATAGCACAGTGATAACAAAGGCACTCAAAAACACTCATCCCTGTCCCAAGGTGATAACAAAGGTACCCAAGAAATTTCGTGAAGATCGGTTCCTAAATACGGCCTCTAGCCTGAGCCGTATAGAAGTTGTGTAAAAAAAAAACTGATTGGACCTAATTTCAGTACAAAATGGCCACTGGCAGCCAGCCATCTTGAATTTTGGCCCACACCCAGAAACACTCGTTCTCGTCCCAAGGTGATAACAAAGGTACCTAAGAAGTTTCATGAAGATCGGTTCATAAATACAGCCTCTAGCCCGAGCCATATTGACATGTGCACTTACTGTGTATAAGTAGCACTGAATAAATCAAAGTTCATCTAATTTGCATAATTTCTGCACGAGAAAAAACCCTGTATTATATGTGATGTATTCCATGTTACTAAACATTCATTCAAAAATTTATTCAAATCAGAACCTTCATATAGAAGTTCTCTACTAAAAACTGATTGTACCAATTTAGGTACAAAATGGTCATCGGCAGCCATCTTGAATTTTGGACCGCACCCCAAAACACTTGTTCTTGTCCCAAGGTGATAACAAAGGTACCCAAGAAGTTTTATGAAGATCGGTTCATAAATACAGCCTCCAGCCCGAGCTGTATTGACATGTGCACTTACTGTGTATAAGTAGCACTGAATAAATCAAAGTTCATCTAATTTGCATCATTTCTGCACGAGAAAAAAACCTGTATTATATGTGTTGTATTCCATGTTACTAAACATTCATACAAAAATTTATTCAAATCAGAACTTTCATACAGAAGTTCTGTACAAAAAACTGATTGCACTAATTTTGGTACAAAATGGCTGCTGGTGGCCATTTTGAATTTCAGACTGCACCCAAAAACACTCGTTCTCGTCCCACGGTGATAACAAAGGTACCCAAGAAGTTTCGTAAAGATTGGCTCATAAATACGACCTCTAGCCTGAGCCGTATAGGAGTTTTGTACAAAAAAACTGATTGGACCTAATTTCGGTACAAAATGGCCACTGACAGACATCTTGAATTTTGGATCGCACCCAGAAACATTCGTTCTCATCCCAAGGTGATAACAAAGATACCCAAGAAGTTTTGTGAAGATCGGTTTATAAATACAGCTTCTGGCCTGAGCCGTATTGACATGGGCATTTACTGTGTATAAGTAGCACTGAATAAATCAAAGTTCATCTAATTTGCATCATTTCTGCACGAGAAAAAAACCTGTATTATATGTGATGTATTCCATGTTACTAAACATGCATACAAAAATTTATTCAGATCAGAACTTTCATACAGAAGTTCTGTACAAAAAACTGATTGCACTAACTAAATTACAAAATGGCTGCTGGTGGCCATCTTGAATTTCAGACCGCACCCAAAAACACTCGTTCTCGTCCCACGGTGATAACAAGGGTACTCAAGAAGTTTCATAAAGATCGGTTCATAAATACGGCCTCTAGCCCAAGCCGTATTGCATTGCTGATGGAGAGACAGACATATGGACGACTGGCCATGGCATAACCTCAAATTTCACTTACGTTAAAATTGAGCTAAAAACCATCCCCACCCCCTTCCCCTTGTTCTGAGGTACATATTCTCAGAACGAAGAGGGCAGCGGAACAGTGTCAATGCTGGAACGGGCAGCCTAAATACCTACAGATGTAACCATTAATGGACAACATTCTGAGCAACAGAAAGAGGACCCAAAGATCTAAGGTCACCGGAATGGACTCTAAATTTCTCAGGTAAAACTTGGTAAATGAAGAGGGCTGTGTCCAGTACGCAGCCTTCATGAGATCAGTAATAGCTATACTGTTAGAATAAGCACAAGAAGTGGACAGTGCTCTAACCTCGTGCGCCGATATCTTATAAACAGAACGTTGATCCGAAGATAGATTTTAATAGGCAATGCATATTGCCAACTGAATCCATCTAGCGACTGAATAAACAGAAATATCCTTTCTGTTTGGAATCAATGAAAGAAAGAAACGTTTTCTTCCTTTTCTAATAAAATCTGATCGACGTTTATAAATGCGCATAGCCCTGACTGGACACAGCAGAGGTGTACGGTTATCGGAGGATGGTAGAGCCTTAATGATAACAGGCTCTGGACCGTTGTCTGGAATCTGATTCTTAGCCAAAAATCCCACTTCTGTAGTGAAGGTAATGGTATTACCCACAGTACAGTCGTGTGATTCATCAACAGATAAGGCATGAAGTTCACTGACTCTTCTAGCAGATGCAAAGGCTAAGAGAAACGCCATTTTATAGGAATTAATCTGAGCGTTCTAGGTCTATTGATAAAGAAATTTCTAACTAGCTTGGATAATGAAGCATTTGATCCAATAGCAAGTTATCATCATGAGTGTAAGTGTCTGATAACATAGACCTATATAGCCCTTAATTGTGATGGGCTGCAGTTTGAGATCGTCAAACAAGTAAACCAAAAAATCAGCAATATTTGGTAGGGATGGATCGTATATGTCTATCGACTGATCCTTACACCAACAGAAGAAAACCCTCCATTTCGCTGCATAATTCAACGAAGAGGAGGACCTCCTGCAGTTATAAATTGTGTCCACTGCACATCCTGTTATACGTTTTGTGTGCAGGAAGGACCGTCAATGGAAATACGTGAAGGTTGAGACCTTCTGGGTTGTGATACAGAGCATGGGACTTTCCCTGATAAAGAAGGTCCTCTCGTGGAGGAAGCTTCCGGGGAACGTCCCATAACAGACACCTGAGAAGATTGATCCAAGGTTTCTGTGACGACAGAGGTGCTACTTGCGGAATTTTGCAACGAGACTGTTTGATCTTTAACAGAATCTGCAGAATCAACGGAGTTGGAGGATATGTATATCCTATCATTCTGTCCCATGAGATCAACAGAGCGTCTCCTATCACCATCGACGATCTGCGCACGGCGACACGAACATCGGCAACTGATTGTTCGAGTGTGTCGCAAACAAATCTATCATAGGGCGATCCTACTGGTAGCAAATCTGTCTGAATATTCGCTTGTTGAGAGTCCATTCCGATGGTAACAGGTGATCTTTCGAGTCTGCTAGTACGTTCAGACAACCCGGTATATGACAGAGAGAGAGATGAACGCCATGATTCATGATGTATAGGAGAATCCACTCCGTTAATTCGCATAACGGAATCAAATAAGTGCCGCCTTGGTTCCTGATGTAAGCAACTACTGTCAAATTGTCCGACAGGATTTGAACGTGGACATTCGCTATTATGTGAACCCAATGTTGAAGTGCTAGCCATATTGACATCATCTCTTTGATGTTTATGTGCTTCTATAGGAACCAAGAGTCCCAAAGACCCTGACACTTCAAGTCTTCGGGACTTAGGGTCGTGCCCCAGCCCATATGACTCGCATCCATCATAATCGTGAAAGCCAGATCCGGCACTTGCAGCGGAACTCTCCGAGTTAACCACTGAAGATCTGCCCAAATCTTAACCTTTTGTTTTAATAGGTCCATTAAAACAATACTGGTTTTCGAGCGAATGCGTCTTCACACTCCAGTTCTGAGAAAAGAATATCTGGAGGGGACACCGCACAGCCCCATTAGCCGCACGAATTCCCTCGCTGTTAATGCATCTGAATGTAGACAAAAGTGAGCATAACAACTGACTAATTTCGCTCTGGGTAACAGCAGATGAACCAGATTGTTGTGAGTCTCGAAGCTCATTCCCAAGTGAGTGAACGACTTGGACGGAGCTAGATCCGACTTTTTCTCATTTACGATGAAACCGAGACGTTAGAGTAATAGAAGCAGACTCTAAACATCGTTCTGAAGTATAATTCTGTTGCCGTATCTCTGCAGAATGTCGTCCAAGTAAGCCGACGTTACTGCAGATGAATGAGCTCGGAAGTATGATATTACCGAGTTCATTATTCGAGTGAATGCCCAGGGAGCTAGGTTCAGACCAAAGCACATTGCTCTGAACTGATAAACCTTCCCTTGTATGGCAAACCGCAGGTACTGTCTGAATGCCAGATATACCAAGTCATGAAAGTAAGCGTCCTTTAGATCTATGCTTGCTGCATAGTCGTTCGCTCGAATGCTCGCTCTTACCGGCCGAATGGTCTCCATATAGAACTTTGCAGCCACGATAAGCTTGTTTATCCAGCTCAAGTCTATTACTACAGTAGAACCTGTCTTGAGAGACCGCCCTTTGGGACACACAAAAGTGGTCTCTCAAGACAGGTGGTCTCTCATAACAGGTTTCAGGTTTTCTCAAGTCAGTGAATAACCAACCACAAAATTCAGAAATGGAGAAGAATAGATTTTTGTAATTACTTTGTAGTTCTTTTTTATAAAGTTTTTGTTACAAATTGAAATGGACTGTTATAAAAATTATAAAAATAAATTGGTGTTGAAAATCTTCATTGAAGATTTTCAACACTAATTTATTTTTATAATTTTTATAACAGTCCATTTCAATTTGTTACAAAAAGATTTTCAACACAAATTTATTTTTATTCCTATCTGTCACATTTCAGGTATGTATGAAATTATTTATTCAGCAATAATCCTAATCTTTTCACAGGGGTCTTATAAAAACATCTCAATCTTTAATGAGTTATGTAACTGAATAGCAATTGAGACCCAATTAAGAGCTTTTAATACTTTTAATTATGTTAGTATAACCACAATGGATTTTCCAATTCCAGAACAGGTAAAAAGTTTTTGTCATGGTCTCAGTCTTCAAAGGGGCGGTCTCTCAAGACAGGTCCATTTTGGCATAAAAATACAAGTTGGTACCAGGTCACAGTGGTCTCTCAAGACAGGTGGTCTCTCAAGACAGGTGGTCTCCCATAGCAGGTCCATTAGAGTAAAACCTATCGGTGCCTGGCAGATGTGGTCTCTCAAGACAGGTGGTCTCTCAAGACAGTGGTCTCTCAAGACAGGTTTTACTGTAGTCGGAACGAGCCGTCTGGCTTTGGTACGAGGAACAGGTGACTGTAAAAACCTTGAGAATTTTGATTCTCGAAGACCTCTATTGCTTCCTTTAAAAGAGAGCCTGTACCTCCGCTAGGAGAGATTCTCTTTTGAAAGGATCTGCCGGAAGACTTGTCCAACACGGACTTCTCGTTAGTGGGGGTTTTGCTCGAAATGATAGCCGTAGGCCATCCGAGACTACACTTCTCACCCACTGATCTTCCATGACTGCTATCTAGTTTCTCACGAAGTTTGATAACCTTCCGCCAACTGGCAAGCAATAGAGGTCTTGAACATCACCTGTAGGACTTGCGAGGCTTACGGGAGGATAAACTACTTCCTCCCCGTGAAGATCCTCACCCCGTCGGCTTAGGGGCGTCTGACCGATAGTCCCGATCAGACATACGCCCCTTTCCCGAGTCGTTATATTGACGACCTTCGGAGTAATTGTATGAGGGCTGCTTCTTGTACCCTCATGAGGAGTTCCCTTTCGATGAATTTGATCTGGAACGTCCACCTTTACTCCAGCCTGCAGAAGTGGGTTATTGAGATGCAGACTTCAAAAGCAGAGCACTGGACGCTTCCTTAGTGGCCTGTTCGTACACTAATGAAAGCTTGTCGTCAAAAAATAGTATGTCCGAAGACCGGGGCGACCCGGAGAGAGCTTTTCACCTTGTCATCTATAAATGATGACGACACAAGGGCAGCATCACATCTTATTAACTCCAGATTTGCCTCTGTCAGGGCGGAGTTATACATGGTATACATGATTGCTCTGGAAAGAACTCTAAGAGAGGTATGCACATCCTCGAATTCCTTTCCGTTGATACGTTGCACCATAGCTCTAGAAAGGTGATCTGCGTAGGACAATGCGTCCAAATTATCTCCATTTGATGAAATTGCAGTTTCCATAACATCTGAGTGAATACTGAATGAAGCAGGTAAAGATATATCTAAATCCCCGGCCTGCTCATCCAAATGCAGTGGAGCTCTCTGAACATCTTCTCCAACCATTTCAAATGAATGTGGTCCAAGGAATGGTATGTTTATGGAAGATGTTGATAAGAAACCGACTTATTTCCTCACACTCGAGAGGTTAAATACGGCGTCGTATACACGGCCGCAGGCCTGCGACACCTGCCTAGACTGAACTTCTTCCTTCCTCCATATAAAGTCTGCGTCTAAAGACGTCAGCGGTTTCTCTCTTGTTGTCGCAGCACCCTGATTCGACGGAACAAATTCAGGGTAGTATTGATGGATGAAATTCATCTCAAACATGTGCTATTCCAAAAGGGAAGGGTAATCCTCTTCCTTATCCCTTTCACCATCCGAGTGAATCAGTTGCAAATCTCAGCCCCTTACGTCTGCGTGAACAGACGATTGGACCGACCCAGCAGCGTCCGACAGCTCAGATTCTGAGTCTGAGGGAGGTTGTTTCTGCACTTGCTGGGATGCTGTGATCAGCTGCGCAATCTGCGACAGCAAGTCCGTCATCGAGGCCTGAGTAGCAGCGGTCTTTCTTTTCTTAGCCACATGCTGCTCCTGGGACGGCGTTCCGGAGATGGATCTCTTCTCCGAACGTCCCAATGATCGAGGCCTCATCTCCTTAGCTACCGGATGGTCTGACTTCACTGGCGAAGAGTGGTCCCGTCTTCGCACAGCTGGCTGGCTGGATATCCGAAGTCGGGTAGCTAGGATGCGGTCGTGTGTGCATTGTGATCATAGCAGAAGAAACTGTGACTGTAGTTGAGGCCGGCTGCAGTCCAGACAGAGTGTCCCAAGTGGCAGGTGTGGACGTATGCTCCAGCCCGCGCAAGTTTTTCATAACAACATCTGGCCCCACATGTTGCTGGGTTAGAGAGGGACCTCTCCCGCTCGCGGCCTTGTCAGACCTCGCCGAGCCTCCCGACAAAAAACTTGCTGGCTTCTTTCCTAGTTCAGTCGTCGCTGGGTGAGTTTTTTTCGATTTTAAGGTGCTCACTCTACCCACTACATTTCCTTCGACTGCAACGGACATACCCGGTGTCTCGGCTCCCACGGACGGAGTAACCACTTCACTGGTCGAGCTAGCTGCTGGCAAGGGATTGAAACCACCAGCCAGTGGCTTTATCCCCTTCCTAATATTCAAGAGCACCTTATCAGCTAGCTCTGCTTGCTCATCAGAGCGCTGCGACAGTAGCACACTTTTGGTAGGTGTCACATAACCATCACCATGTTCTTGTTCCTCTGAAAAACAAACTGAAAAACTTGAGTGACACTGCCACGAGAGAACTGGCATCGGCCTCTCACTGCTAACAACAAACCGTGACACCCGCGTCCAACGTTTGTCATCCCAATCAACACATGTAGGACAAGAATTCGTAGGAGTACATCGACTACAAGCAAGGCAACACGCATGTAAATCCGAGGAAGACTTCCTCGCCTTGCATTTTGAGCAATACGCTTTCATAATTAATCAAAATCAAGTCGATCAAACTCCAACAAACTCCAAATAAATATATGAAAAAGATACATAACAATCAACAATCAAAATTGAAATCAAAAAATTAAATTCAAAAAAATTTCCAAAAATTTTTGGACAAAACCCCAAGTTCCCAAAGGGAACATGAAGAGCCCAAGGGCATCCCGATAGAGCCTAAGTGTGGACAAAATTCCAAAATTTTCTGCTACACTACCGGAATATTAAAACATGTATCTTACAACAATCCTACAGTAATAATAACTAAATACTGCATAGATTTAAGGACGTTGCCAATGTAAACAACGTCAAGGAAAACCAGAAACAAGACATCAGGCACAGAATAAAAGGGCCCAAAGTCAGTAACAGATTTTAAAGCTACCCGATGTAAAGCAAGATCTTCAAATGAAGAAAAAACGATACATCAGATAGAAGATGCATGACCCAAATGACCCAATACCCCTAGGGTGAGGACGTAACAATGGGGATAAACAGAATAAATTTTCTGTAATACACGTTAAACTCCCAAGAAATTTAATAAAAAATTTCGATAAAAATAAGCCAAAACGCTTGGGAGTTTAACAGGAGGGCTTCAAGGAAGGATGGGGAAGGAACACTTAACAAACAGTGGATAAATCATTAGCAAGAATGATGACATCAGGCCCATGTTCCGAAAATGGGAAACATGAAATAATTTTGATAAAAATTATAAAGTTACAGCCCTGAACGTTCCAAACCACCGTTGTTCACTTCCATCATTCATTTATGTCCTTGGATCCACCAATTTCACCACTGACTTTTGTCTGGCATCCTCAAAACTTAGATTTAGAAGCACAGATGTCAGTCAAATGTTGCTGACTTTAGGGTCAAACAAAGAATGATGAAAAAATTGACAAGTTACTATTTTGCTTAGGTTTTGACGACATCGAGGGCAACTTGTCGCCAAATTCTGAGATAGGTTACCATTACTGATATAGTGCCTTAATCATTAATAACTCTTTTACTGGTATAAATAGGATAACCTGAAGCTAGCGACAAACGTTCAAATTTCATGCATAAACATAATTATATCCATCTCTCGTACAAAGTGAAACACGCAATATTTGACAGGAGACTACTATGTCATTTACATTGGCCTAAAAATAATATATGTTACTTTCCCTGTGTTCTGGTATATTGAGTCTGTGCACCTACACTTTTCCAGGAGCATCATAATAACATAGTTGCTCCGAGACTTGATCCAGTAAATTAACCGACATGAGGGATTCACGAATCGTTGTGTGAAAACAAATATGTTATGTGAGATTGTGTTCTCCTTAACCCTTCTAACTCGGATTTTCTAAAGTCCTAACCAATTCTTGAGTTCTTTGTCAGATCGGGGCATGGATGCTCCTCAGCAGCCATGACCTCATTTGGCAGGGAGCTAATGGAATAATATTCATTGATGTTATTGTGAGTAACATTCACTCATATACTTCTGAAAGAAATGGGTATCAATTTCAGTGACAATAGAATTGTGTGTTGACAAACAAAAGCATGAGTGCGGGGTGGGTGAATGGGATTGAGAAAAATGCTTCTTCTTGCCTTCCACCCCTACATACACATGTTCACAGAATTGGGTTAAGATGGAGATAGAATATGCGTCATTATGTGAGACCAATAATAATGCATATGTAAGAGATGCAATCCAGCCATTGACCTTTTATAGAACTGTTCATGTTATGTGTACCCACCCCCCCCCCCCCCCCCTTCCCCAGTAGCACATACTAATCAAGCAAAAAGAAAAGTTTAGCCCAACCACTTTGCCGTCTTCTCTACTGACACGCTCTGCTTCTATGGAGCCAAATTTCTATCTGCACTTGATGTGCATATTTGTACATATAATTGTTCTTGTTTTCATTGTTTATTACATCATCCATTTTCATCAACATCCTCTATCTCAGACCACTTATAAAATAACACAAAATCAATTATTGTTAATGAATAATATTGGCCTTGCTCAGTCGGACACTTATGCAGTGTGCAAAAGGGGTACTGGTCCTGTCAGTGGTAGGAAATATTATGGCGGGTAGTACTAGTTTGGACGAGATCCAGAAAAAAACAGAATTTGACTTTATAAGTTTGTTTAACCTGACCACTGATACTGCTGATGCAGACGATCCTCTTTTCAAAGACCATAATTCAAGCTGTGTGTACTATTTACTGGATGAATTCCGCGCCTCTTTCAATACTAAAACATGTAGGTTTTCATTGTTCCATATAAATGTACAAAGCCTCTCTGCTCATTGGGACTCTCTGTGCGATCTTTTATCCTCTCTAAGGAATCGGTAGAACAAATTCGAAATTATCGCCCTTAGTGAGATATTCCAGCAGCCTAATATATCCCATAACCTAGATGGTTATCAGTCTCTTGAAAAATATCAAGCGGGGATGATGGACAGGGTGGAGTGGGGCTCTACATAAAAGATGACATTAATTATCAAGTATAGGATGACTTGTCTATATTTATTCCCCACATTATCGAATCTCTATTTGTAAAAATAAAATTAGGCAAGACATCTAAATTAATTGGGGTTATATACAGACCCAACACACCACCCAAAGCTGATCTAGACCTCTTTTTATCTAAGCTAAATTTTATTATGGATATATTAAACAGAGAAAAGAAGCCATCGTATATAATGGGTGATAAGAATATTGATCTTTTAAAGCTGGATTCACACTCAAAAACTGCTAGTTATGTAGATCTGATTTTTAGTCAGAGATTCCTACCATTTATTACAAGGCCTACTAGAGTTACCACACACTCTGCAACAATAATTGACCATATTCTTTCAAATCATGTCACAGAAAACGCTAACTCTGGAATTATAATAACCGACATGTCCGACCACTTCGGTACTTTTCTGGTTGAGAACGAGCTAAATAAGTTAACTAATACAACCACTGTATTAAAACGCAAAATTAATGACGACACTACTTGAAGCTTCATTAATATTTTAGCAGAATGTGACTTTACGCCAGTTCTAAATTCAGCGTGTCCAAACATGGCCTATGATACTTTCCAAGATATTTTCCTTGACACAATTGAACAGGCATTCCCCTCCAACATATTCAACCAGACAAGAAATTCATAAAATGCCAAGACTGGATGTCCAAGGGTCTTTTAATTTCTTCTAATAATAAGAAAAAATTCTATCACTGAAAACTAAAGTCCCCTACTGTACGGAATATAAGTAATTACAGAAGGTATTGCAAAATATTCAATAAAGTAAAAAAGCAAAGAAAAGCCTTATATACTCTCCCAAAAAAGAAAGTGTGCATGCTAAAAAATAACACTAAAAAAGATATATATCATTTTCATTCATGGAAATTTTATTCAATCACAGATGAATCAATTTGTGATCAACACGAGAAATTTCATTACGCTACGACGAATACTCTTGGTGCCATGGAGAGTCAAAGACACTAAGGGTCAAACACAAAAGTCACACACTCAATATCTGATATGACCTCCGTCTGCATCGACTACTGCTGTGCATCTACGCCTCATGGAAGCGAACAAGTTAGCATGGAAGTGTTGTGGGATGTTGTTCCATATTCTGATAAGCTGTCTTTGGAGTTCCACAAGCATTGACGGTGCATGGGGAAGCCGGCGTAGCTGACGTTTCATTTCGTCCCATACGTGCTTAATGGGTGAGAAATCGGGCGAATTTGTGGGCCAGGGAAGAACATCCACTTGTTGTTGCTGCAGATACTGTTGAACAACACGAGCTGCGTGGGGTCGGGCGTTGTCTTGCTGTAGAATGACGCCGGGGCCATGACGCTGCAGCAATGGGACAACAACAGGTGTAAGCACTTCATCACGATATCTGGCTGCATTGAGATTGCCATCAATAATGGCCAGCTCAGTTCTGTTACGGGCAGTGATGCCACCCCACACCATGAGAGACCCTCCCCCATAACGGTTTCGCTCCACGACACATGGATCTGCATAGCGTTCGTTTCGACGTCTGTACACTCTCTGGCGGCTATCTGATGATGAAAGATGGAAACGACATTCATCTGTGAATAAAACACATCGCCACCAGTGTAAGGGATGCCTGAGATGTTGTCTACACCACTGCAGTCGAGCACGACGACGTAACGTCAAAATCGGACGAATTGCAGGTCTTTGAGGACGTAAGCCATATTCTCTCAGCCGGTTGATTACTGTTTGAGGATGTATCCGTCTCAGGTTAGGGATGTTCCTGGCTGTCGCCGTTGCCGTTTGTCGCCGGTTCCAGAGATGGACGACACGGATATACCGATCTCGTCCAGGGGTGGTAACTCGGGGTCTCCCGGCGCGGGGTAGGTCTCGAACGTCATCATGTTGTGTATGTCGATGGACTAGCCTGTCTACAGTGTTATGGTGGCAGTTCAAAGGCTGGGCAACCTCTCTGTGTGTTCTGCCAGCTCTAATCATACACAGGGCAAGTAGACGTTGATTCATTGTCAATCTTGGCATGCTAATGTGGAGTCGTTTTAACAGCAGCGCAAGTTTGAATGTGAACGATAGGAAGACCTTACTTTAGTGTTTAAATACCCAAGGATTCACACTGCTGCATGAATTTTCAGACTCTCCACGTGCAAAACATGCCTTTTCACAAACGTGCAGCACGTCATTTAACGTTAATGCAATTTTAACGGGGAAAGCTGTTTTTGTGTTCAATATAACTTATTCATGAACAGGTTAACACTCTTTACACCTACGAAATTATTTTTTTGGAGTTTGATCAATTTCTGCAATGCACACTTTCTTTTTTGGGCGAGTATATTATAATAAGATATTAAATAAAAATCAAAGTAACTTGCGTAATACCTGGAAGATTTTAAACATTATAAAAAAAGCAAAAGCCAATGCAACAATACCATCTTACATTCTTGCGGACGACAAAGAGATAACCGACCCAGATCTGGTCGCCCAAGAATTTAACAATTTTTTCGCAAAACATTGGAAACCGAAATCGAACTAGAAATCAGATAGAAAGGCACAACAAGCCCTTCTCTGACAATATGCATGGTAACTTCCCAAATAATTTCTTTCTAAACCCAACATCTGAACAAGAAGTAATTAATGTCGTAAAAGGGATGAAAGCTAAGAGCAGAGATTGTGATGATATTTCCCCCTCTCTAGTGAAGCACTCAATTGATATAATAGCACTACCACTAGCTCATATTATTAACAATTCGTTTGAATGTAGCATCTTCCCAGATAAAATGAAAATTGCCATGGTGATCCCTATTTTCAAATCTGGTAGCCCACACAACATCAATAACTATAGGCCTATTAGCATTTTACCTACATTTTCGAAGATTTTAGAAAAACTTAGGTCTGTTCGGCTATGAAGCTTTCTGAACAAATTTAATATTTTAACTCCACAGCAATACGGCTTTCATAAAAAGCACTCCACAATTCATCCAGTACTCCAACTATTGAGACATGTTGAAGAAAATAACAATAAAAGAAAGTGTTAATGACACTGTAGCTCAACTTGTAGACAAAGACATGTACATGTGTAGTATGTGACACAGTAATGACAAACATCTAGGTAATGACCTGATAACAAAGGTACATATAAAGTATTGTAACGGTCTGTACATAAATACTGACCGTTTCCTGTAACAAATGTATAGGTAACGTATTGTAAAGGTGGGTGACAGTCAGATGCTAAACTAGAAAAAAATCTTTGAGTCCCAGATTGGGTCTGACTGAACCCCAAAATATTTGTTCTCATAGCACAGTGATAACAAAGGCACCCCAAAACACACTCGTTTCTGTCCCAAGGTGAAAACAAAGGTACCCAAGAAGTTTTGTGAAGATCAGTTCATAAATACGAGCTGTATAGAAGTTGTGACAAAAAACTGATTGGACCTAATTTCGGTACAAAATGGACACTGGCAGCCATCTTGAATTTTGGACAGCACCCTGAAACACTCATTCTCATCCCAAGGTGATAACAAAGGTACCCAAGAAGTTTTGTGAAGATCGGTTCCTAAATACAGCCTCTACCCTGAGCCGTATTGACATGTGTACTTACATTGTGTAAGTAGCACTGAATAAATCAAAGTTCATCTAATTTGCATAATTTCTGCACGAAAAAAAACCCCTTACAATATGTGATGTATTCCATGTTACTAAACATTCATACAAAAATTTATTCAAATCAGAACTTTCATACAGAAGTTCTGTACAAAAGACTGACTGCACTAATTTTGGTACAAAATGGCTGCTGGTGGCCATCTTGAATTTTGAACCACACCCAAAAACACTCGCTTTCATTCCACAGTGATAACAAAGGTACCCAAGAAGTTTCGTAAAGATTGGTTCATAAATATGGCCTCCAGTATGAGCCGTATAGAAGTTGTGTACAAAAACTGATTCGACCTAATTTCGGTACAAAATGGCCACTGGCAGCCATCTTGAATTTTAGACCGCACTCAGAAACACTCGTTCTCGTCCCAAGGTGATAACAAAGGTACTCAAGACATTTCATGAAGATCAGTTCATAAATACAGACTCTAGCCTGAGCTGTATTGACATGTGTACTTACTGTGTGTAAGTCGCATTGAAAAAATCAAAGTTCATCTAATTTGCATAATTTCTGCACGAGAAAAAAACCTGTATTATATGTGATGTATCCCATGGTACTAAACATTCACACACAAAATTATTCAAATAAGCGCTTTCAAATGGAAGTTCTGTGCAAAAATCTGATTGAACCTAATTTTGTACAAAATGGCTGCCATCAGCCATCTTGAATTTCGGACCGGACCCCAAAACACTCGTTCTCGTCCCACGGTGATACCAAAGGTACCCAAGAAGTTTCGTAAAGATCGGTTCATAAATACGGCCTCTAGCCCGAGCCGTATTGGCATTTGCACTTATAGTGCTGAAAGTAACACCAAAAAAACATCAAAATTAGTCTAATTTGCACAATTTAAGCACGAGAAAAAAACCCATATTATATGTGATGTATCCCATGGTACTAAACATTCATACAAAAAATTATTCAAATCAGAGCTTTCATATGGAAGTTCTGTACAAAAAACAGATTTTTGCATCGTCAGTACAAAATGGCGGCTGGCAGCCATCTTGAATTTTGGGCCGCACCCCAAAACACTCGTTCTCGTCCCGCAGTCATAACAAAGGTACCCAAGAAGTTTCGTAAAGATTGGTTCATAAATACGGCCTCTAGCCCGAGCCGTATCCAATTGTTGACGTATGGACAGACGGACGACGGGCCATGACAAAAGCTCAAATTTGGCTTCGCCAAAGTTGAGCTAAAAATAAGACACGGGCAGTCTTCCTCGACTTCTCAAAGGCTTTCGATATTATCAACTACAGCATTTTATTGAGTAAATTAGAACACTATTGTATCTGTGGTATTTGCTTGAACTGGCTTAAAAGCTATCTGTCTAATAGGCAACAGTGCATTGTACAAAACGCTGTGTGCTACAAGGCTCAAACCTTGGCCCAATTTTATTTTTATTTTACTATATATAAATGATCTCTGCAAAACAACGTCACTAAATCTTGTATCATTTGCTGATGACACCACTGTAAATTATATGAATGCAGAATTGAAAAAGATATATCTGTGGTGCTCTGCAAACAACCTATTACTAAACACCACCAAGACAAAATTCATCATCATTAATCCCTGCGACAAAAGAGTGATTCCATTCTGAACAGATATTATGATAAATAACAAAAAAATAGATAGAGTAGCTTCAGATATGACCGAAGCCTCAATAAAATTCCTAGGTATATATATCGACGAGCATCTTACATTAAAGGCACATGTAACAAATCTGTGTTCCAAAATGGCACGGTCGTATTACATACTTAATAAAGTAAAAAATATTCTGCCGCACACGGCAATGAAAACACTGTACTATTCACTTGTCCACAGCCACCTGATTTATGGACTACACGTATGGGGTAATTCGAGAGGTGTAAAGAAATTGCTCTGTTTGCAGAAACATTCTATAATAATTAGCAATGCAAAATACAACTCTCATGCAGATCCATCGTTTTTGAAAGAGAAAATTAAAAAAAAATGGCGATCTTTTTCAACTGCATGCATTGCTCTTTATGTTTGATTGGAAATATAAATATCTCCCAATATCCTTCAACAGTTTCTTTAGTGTCTTAGATAATGTAATGGGCAGAGCTACTAGACAAACTGACATGCTTCGTGAAGGAAGAACTAGAACAATCGTTAGATGTCCTTCCGACATACACATATCCTAAACTTTGGAACACTCTGGATGAAAGATTGCAAACAATCACGTGCAGATGTACTTTCAAGAGGAAATTAATCAAAAAACTTTTCACTGATTATGCGGATATTGTTTATTGTAAAAACCCATATTGCTCTGACTGTTCGGGTTAGCGCAATATTCAGCCTAATTCGATTGCAAACACATACGTTTTAAAACAATAACAAAGATCAGCTGATCGTCACTTCAAAAGATGTCATAGTGATATCCCTCAGTAGCTTCCCAAATGACTTCACGCCGATGCGTGAAGTCATTTGGGAAGCTACTGAGGGATATTTCTCGATGTCCATCAAGTCGATGCATATCGAGAAATACCTTTTAGATAATTTGCGAAATCACAGACTAGCATATAATAAATAACTGTTTGCTGATATAGATAAGGGCACACAGGCAAATTCCCTCAACTCTGGGTCACATCCACAGCCTCCTCTGTCTCCTGCACATCATCTATATGTATGAATGTAATCGATTTTATCAAAAGGAGAGGTGTTTTCTGGCTAGTGGACAGGATTCTAGTACTTGCTGTTGCATGTCATGATCAATAATTAATTGACTTCATATTTAGTTCTCGAGGAAAAAATAACTGGTCTGAAACATGGTGATGTAAGATCAGGTTCAGGGGGATAACAGGTAGATGGCCAATCTGGCTATGTCATCTCCCTGCAGTATACATGCGTGCTTCAATGTACGAACTGATATAGTTAGAGGTTGCTTTATATTATGTTAAGTATTCAAAGTTATTGTAAGTTTCTTACAGTTATGCATGTATGTCGAAAATAAAATTATGAGTTATGTGTTATGAGTTACCTCCCTAGAGATGTTGTATATCAAATATGAAAGCATTCTGACTGTTGGATCTGAAGAAGAAAAATTGTAAACAATTTCTTCATATTGCACTAAGTTAAAATTTGGGCTACCATAGCGAGCCCAAATATTAACCTATGGACCCGATTTGAACACACTTGAATCTGTCCCCCCTAGAGATGTTGTATACCAAATATAAAAGCATTCTGACTGGTGGATCTTAAGAAGATTTTAAAAGAAATTTCCTCATATTGCCCTAAGTTAAAATTTGGGCTACCATAGAGAGCCCAAATATTAATCCAGGGAACCAATTTAAACAAAATTGAATTTGCCTCCCCTAGAGATGTTGCATACCAAATATGAAAGCATTCTGACAAGTGGATCTGAAGAAGAAGATTTTTATAAATTATCCCCCATATTGAACTATGAATCTGACCTGGTTAAAATTGTTGCAGATTGGAAATTTGGAAATATGCCTATGATCTCTTGTTAGTGACAATGTTTGAGAAGTTCATCAAAATTGGGTCATACATGAAGGAGTTACACATACACGTTTTATAGCCCTTAGTTATTCCATAAACTTGTTTTGTGTGAAAGTCATTAGGTAAAGGGTCAAATGTCAAAACAATGAACAAACTTTCTGAGCACATTTTCTTTTATAAATACAGTCTTGTTGATATTCTGTCCCCGTGTGTTTTAAAATGACAATTTTAACTCCTTGCATGCTTCAGGTGTTCAGGGGTCAGTCTGGCAGCTAATTTTAAGGAGAAGTGACTTCTCCCTCCAGAGACTTTAGGGAGAAGTCAGGGGCCAGGAGGGAGAAGTCAGTGGACATGAGGGAGAAGTCTGAAAAAAAAAAACCTATATGACATTGTGACAAAATAAATGTACATAGAGGACACAATTGTGGAGAAAAAAATAAATAAAAGTTATACAAACATTCACACACACACAAAACTAAGTCATGTAGGTTAAAATCCTCCCCCTCCCCAACAAAAAATTGTGTCGTCCATGGTTTCTGAATACCCTAACTCTTCCCCTAACAGTGATGTCTAGGGTTACCATGCAGTTGATTTTGTATTTGCCTCAATGCAGTGGATTGGAAATTTAGCATTACCCATGGTGAGAGTATTCTTCTCTGTAATAGAAGGTATATTCTTTTAAAAAAAATATTTAAAGTAATTTAAAATAAATTTCAAGTTCACATAAGAAGCCCGGGTCATTCATGGTTTCTGAATGTCCTAATTGAATTGAAAAGCATAGTTAAAAAAGTTTTCGACATCCTTCGTAAATTAAGCGTCATTAACAATTTGAGTTAATTTATGTCTAAGATAAATGACAAAATATTTCAGTTGTCTCCCTTACCTGCTGTGCTGGGTGATAACACTCCATTCAGAAAAGTTAAAAAATTTATAGTAATTTATATATTTTTTATACTTACCAATGACCCAGACATAGCTGGTGCTAACTCTTAAAATATAGGGCCAAACACAAATTTTGCCCCCCAATCCCCAAAATTTGCATCTAAAACTAAAGAAAACATGTCCAGAGAGGCCCTCCACACCTCGCCCCCACTGCGCATGCGCAGTGTCAAGGACGTTCCGAAATTGGCGCCATTTATCATTCTAATAACCAGTGCCTGGTAAGCGCTATGTACTCAGCGGGGAGGCAAGAGTTCCCAACTCCTGGGAGGGCCATCCCCGTCTGGGTCATTGGTAAGTATAAAAAATATATAAATTACTATAAATTTTTTAACATTTTTATACTGTACCAATGACCCAGACATAGCTGAATAGTAAAAAGGCTGGAGGGCCAAGGACATAGAGCAAAATGGAATACGCTCAATAAAATAAAATAGAGTCATCCCCTGTAGGGAAAAGAAGTAATAGGCCTTACATGTATCTTTCTTATTTATGATAAATTAGAAAGATACAACACCTTCCAAAAATTGAGCTTCATACATCCATGTACTCCATTAATATCCAATAATCCTTATACTAATAATTTTTAAAGTAAGCCAATAATAAAGTAAGTCTAGAGAATAGAGACTCTTATACTCCTAAAAGTGTGTGAGAATTGCATAATCATGTCCGTTGACATATGCAATATTCAAAAGCTATACTTTAAAAACTAAGACTTGAATGAATTTTATAAACTTAAACTTCTCACTAAACAACCATCCTAAAAACAGCTCAGAATTACTAACTCCGGAGGAGGTATCCCCTTGTTTTCATAGTAAAAACAGGTGACCCAAGGGAACACCCTCCCCCCCCCCTTTTTCTTGCCCTGGGTCAAATAGCCCAGAGCGAAGAGGGCAGCCGAACGGAGACACTGCCGAAACAGACAGCCTACCTAGCTATAGTAGCAACTGTTAAGTGAATGACATTCTGAGCAGTAGATAATAGACCTAACAATAGAGGCCTCCAGAAATGGACTCGATATTTCTGAGATAAAATTCATGAATGGATGGCTGAGCGCAATGAGCAGCCTTCAAAAATCTATAATAGAACACTATTAATGTAAGCCCAAGAAGTAGAAGAACTCTTACTTCATGAGCCGAAATCTTAAGCACAACTGCTAAGCCAATGATATACCATAAGCAGTACGCTAGTTAATAGAATCCATTAACAATAAAATGGAGCGTAACGTCCTTCTACTAGACATCAAAGACAGAAGAAGCTTACGCCCTTGTAATAAACAGATATCTGTTTATAAATACATAAACTGTACCCGGAAAGAGTAAAGGCCTATGCCCATACGAAGACGGAAGGACCTTAAAATAATAGGTTCCGGATAATAGGAGCCTAACTCTTATGCAACAATCCAACCTAAATAGTAACGGAAGTATTGATTCCGAAACTATGAAAGTGAAAATCATCCATCGATAGTGCATGAAACTCACTGACTCTACAGTAAAAGAGAAACCAACAGAATTACTGTCTAAAAGGTCAGAATTTGAAAACTACTGTTTCCAGAGGCTCAAATGATTACTTAGCTAAATAAGAACCTGAAGTTAAAATCCGTATAGGAATTTAATCTAAAGATTCTAAGTCTATTTATCAAAAAGTTACTAACTGACTTAGATAAAGAGACAAAAGACTCAATTGTAAACTATCGTAGAGTGCATAGGTATGAGGTAACATAAACCTATAACCTAAAAAAAACAACAGGCTGCAGTAGATCTTGTGAAACAAGTATACTAAAAAATAGCAATGAGTAGTATGGAGGGATCAACCATATGAACATAATGATCCCTACACCACGACGGAAGAGCCTCCACTTTAGTCGCATAGAATAGCGAAGAAGAGGATCTCCTATAGTAAGAAATCGCGTCCAAAGCTCGTCCAGTACAGTGCTTACAATGCAATATGGACCACACAACGGAAAACATGAAGGTTGCGACCTTGCTGGTTGTGATAAAAATGACACGATTTACCCAGTGAAAAAAGATCCTCACATAGAGGAAGATTTCACGTTAAGATCCACAGTAGACAAGAGAGTAAATTACTCATGATCTCTGTGAAGATAGAGATGCTATCAACAGAAATATATTGTGGTTGTTTATCTTAGCAATACCTGCTAAAAACAACAGCGCCGGAGGATACGCGTATCCTATCATTCTGTCCTATAGATCAATAGAGCGTTAACAGTATTAGCTCAGAGATCTGGACAAGCCAACACATACGTCTGCAATTGATTAGCCAACTGTGTCATAAATAAAACATCATTGGGCGCTCCCATAGATAGCAAATCTGATTGAATACTTGTTTGTTGAGAGTCCATTCTGACAGCAACAAGCGACCCGTAAGAGAACGGGAGTGCGATAAAACAATCAGACGACCCAGAATATGACGGACCAAAACTGAACTTGGTGTACTATAACCAACAGACGGATTCTTTCCATTAAATTGAATAACGGAAACGAAAGAGTGCCTCCCTGGTTCCGGAGATACGCCACTACTGTCGAATTAAAGGACAGGAATTTGGGCATGCGTTTCTGAATAATGTTCATGCAATGACATAAAGCAAGCCTAAAAAACATTATTCCGCGGAAGTTAACTGATAGCTAAAAGACTGCGGAACCCAAAGACCCTGGCACTTCGAATCCGTAGGGATCAGTATATATCCCAATCTGTTTGACTGGCAACCGTCATAACAGCCACACTCGGGTCCGGCAACTGCGGCGGCACTCTCTGAGTCAACCACCGAATGTTTGCCCCAGTCTGAATCTCTTGTAACACTAGATAGACAAGAGAATGTATAAATCAAGCAATTCATGGATTGCCGGAAAGTTGCCGTCGAAGAGAAGCTCCTCCGAGAACGAAGCGACTCTGAGAGAGTTCTTAACCTACTATCCACGCGTGGATGTAGCTAGGGCTGCCTCACGTCTAACCAACTCCAATCAGCCACTGAAGGGCGGAGTTATACGTGAACAAACTACTGCCCTCAAAAGAAATTACATTGAGAATAATATCCCGTAAATCTTTTCTTGAAGACGTAATGATAACGCCTCAGTAAGGCGGATTACGTATAATAAAGCGTCTAAGTTAAGTCTAATATACATAATGTCGTTCCCAACATTGAAAATGGAAAAGACATAAACGGTGAAAAAGAATATATGCAGTCTTTAATCACACCGTCTAGACGCATATGAACTCTCGGTATGCCCTGCTCTGCCAAAATAAACTATATGTAAAAAAGATAAAATGGCAGAAATGAGCCACGCGGACAAGAAACTAAACTATCATGCTTAGTAGCCGTCTTGTATATATATAAATATATAGCGTCGAAAAATAAAACACATGTTGTAATGACAATATTGGACTGCGTCGGTAAGTCAGGGACAAAGTCCCTGTACCGATCGAAAAATCCGAGTCCAATGACGCTATAAGTCTCTTATCCAAGATCGCAGCAATGAAGTCCGAAAAATAATCACTGGAAGAAATGCCAGAAGATATGAAAGGCATCTTCCGATACTACTAAAGGGAAAACTCGAAATCTTTCGAATCCCTTTCGCCATCCTGTCGGACCCTATAAAGCGTTCGGTCGTCCGTAGCTTGATGCAACCGCGGACCGCACCGACCCAGCGCCGTCGGATAATTCCTGATTCGACCGAGAAACCGTCAATTGCTGGGATGCTGCGAAACAACTGTGCTAACTCGGATAGCACGTCCGTCACTGAGGCCTGAGGAGCAGCGGTCTTACGATGCATTGCCGCAGGAAGCTCCGAGATCGTTACCCCGTGCATACTTCCAATATGCGAGCGAACGGAGTGTATAGGCCTCGTGTCCCTTGGCTACCGGATGGCGCGACCTATTCGCTGTGGAATCACTGAATGCCGAAACTGATCGGATACTCGAGGTCACGTAGCCAATGTGCGGTCGTGTGCCCTGCTGTGAGGATGAGGAAGCATTAAAGACAGTCTCTCGGACTGTCAATATAACGGAGCGTCCCGAGCAACGGACATATGCTCCGAATGTAAAATATCTGAACCACAACATGCGGTCCCCTATGTTGTTGGCTTCCTCCGATCTGTCCTCAATCTGCCGTCACTGGGTGAGTACTAAAGTAATTAAAGTGCTCGCATCACCCAAATCTCCTTCCTAGACCGCAACGGACGAACCCGGCAGCCGAACCATTCGATGAATGTACGCTACACCGGGTGAGCTAGCGAATGTCACTCCGTAAGCGATAGACATATTCCATGAGCACTTATTGCCGCTAACTCTTCATTAACTATGACGACAGAGGCACACTTTTGAAAGACATCTCCATAACTCTTCGAACAAGAAACCAGAAATGCTTGGATAGCAAGCATAAAATAATAATATATATAGCGTCGTTCAATAATTCGAAAGTTTGTGTGACATTATTGGACTATGTCGGAACTGAGGGACGATGTCCCTGAACCGAACCAAAAATTTCTAAGTCCACCGACGCTATCAGTTTCTTATCCGGCATCGCAGCATATGTTGTTCCGAAAGGGAAAGCTTGAAATCCACCGAATCCCTTTCGGTATCCCGTCGGACCGGATGAAACTTTCGGACGTCCGTACCCGCTTCCGCGGAGCGTCCCGACCCAGCATCGTCGGATAAAATATATGCGACAGATTCAGTTGATGCTGGGATGCTGCGATAAACTGTGCTATTAAGGAAAGCACGTTCGTTCCCGAGGCCTGTGCAGTAGCGGACTTACGATGCATTGCCGCTGGAAGCTCCGTGTACGTTGACTCCCGCATACTTCCTATGCGAACGTCCGGAGTCTGCAGACCTCGAGTCCCCGGCTACCGACCCAGCGCTGTCGGATAATTCTCGATCCGACACCGTTTCTGTCGGCTGCTGGGATGCTGCGATAAGCTGTGCTATGTGCACAAGAATGTCCGGCGTCGAGACCTGCGGAGGCGCAGTCTATCGCTGCTTCGCCGAGGGCAGCTCCGCATCAGATGGCTCCCGCATACTTTTCCTATGCGAACGTCCGGAGTCCATCGGTCTCGAATCCCTGGCTGCCGGATGGTGTGACCTGGTCGCCGAAGAATCCTTGATCGGCGAAGCTGGTAATATATCGGCGGTCACGCAGCCAAGGTGCGGTCGTGTGCGCTGACGAGAAGAGGAAGCCTTAGCAGTCTCAGCGGACTGCCTATACAACGGAGCGTCCCGAGCGACGGACGTATGCTCCGCTAACGACACATTTGTACCACAACATCTGGGGCCAGATGTTGTTGAACGAGAGAGGGGCCTCTCTCGCTTGCCGTCCGGATGGACCGGAACGAGCTATGAACCGGACTAAAAGGCTTCCTCCGTTCTCCCTCCGATCCGCCGTCACTGGGTGTGCATTAAGTTAATTTTATAGTGCTCGCATCACCCCAAAATTCCTTCTAGACCGCAACGGACGAACCCGGCTGCAGAACCATTCGGTGAATGGACGCTACACCGGGCGAGCTAGCGGACGTCAAAGGCCGTCGAACCTACTAGGGTCCTCTTAGGCAATTGGCGTATTACATGAGCACTTTTCCGCTAGCCCTTCATTAATTGTGACGACGGAGGCACACTGTTGGAAGACATCACAGATACATCACCCTAATCTTGATCGTCTGAAATAGAAATTGATAAAGTAGAGTGACCCTGCGGGGAAAGGACCGGAGTGTCCAAATCCCCAACAACATACCGTGACATACGCTTCCCATATTGTCATCGAAATCATACGATACAGAACCGGAGTTAATGCGAGTACACTGACCACATATAGAATGATAATAAGGTCAGAGGAAGACTTCCTCTTAAAACAATAGATCAATATCCTTTCAATGTGAAAAGAAAACAAGTCCTGGTACTCGCACTAACCCCTGGCAATCAAAATACATAATAATAATATGATCCATTAATATAGAAAAAATAATTGAAATCAAAATATTTTGAAAAAATATTTTTTCAGAACAGCCCAAGTTTCTGAAAAGTAACGTTGAGCCCCAATGGATCCCAAGCCTAAGTGTGGACAAAAATTTTAAAAATATTTTAAACAATTTATTCAACACTTACGAACAATAATAATGTATCTAGTTATGATTGAAATAACATAAAGATATTATTATTTAGAAATCCCCCCCTCACACAGAGGGCTGTTGTAAATGTAAACAATGAGTGTAAAAACACTAAAATAAGACTCCAGGCACCCAGGCCCGAAATCAGTTACCAAAAATACACCATCTGATGCAAAACAGAGACTTCCAGGGAAGAAACTGCAGAACATCAGATGGTAGATGCAGAACACAACGCCTAACCACCCGTAGGTGAAGACGTAAACATGGGGAAAGAACAGAATTCATTCTGTTATTCAGCTAAACTCCCAAGAAATTTTAGTAATAATAATTACAGAAATTATGCCAAAAGCATGGGAGAATAGCAAGGGGGAACTTAAAGGACAGGGAGAGAGGAAAAACACTTGTAAAAACAGTGTAACTAAATAATCAGAATGACAACAAAATGGCTGCTGCCTTGAAAATAGGTAACTTAACATAATTTCATTAAAAAATTTTAAGTTACAGCCCTGATAATATTCTGTCACACATTCTTTTCCTCTCCTCCTTTTCTATCCTCCTTAGAATCACCATTTCACTAATATTTATTTGTCTGGCATCATTTAAACTGAGATTTAAAAGCACAAAGATCAGTCAGATGTTAACTGATGAAGGGCCAAACTTAGAATGATAAATGGCGCCAATTTCGGAACGTCCTTGACACTGCGCATGCGCAGTGGGGGCGAGGTGTGGAGGGCCTCTCTGGACATGTTTTCTTTAGTTTTAGATGCAAATTTTGGGGATTGGGGGGCAAAATTTGTGTTTGGCCCTATATTTTAAGAGTTAGCACCAGCTATGTCTGGGTCATTGGTACAGTATAAAAATATGACAATTTCTGCCAACCATCTTCTATTGACAATTGGTGCTATAAAGCCTGCCATTTTTATCCATCCTAATATGTGTGATTTCTATCGTAGCCTTATTACATTTAACCCCCTTCCAACACAAGTTTTCAAAGAAAAACTTTCAATGCAAATTGTAGGGCGAATTTCAATGCAGCCAATTTTTCAGTGGAACAGAGCATAACCATAAGCAATTTCGACGTTTTTATGGATGAACTGTCTCCTGCACATTTTTTTTTGGTTTTGAAACGGTGGTTAACATTAAAAAATTCTAAATAACTCGATGCGTGTCTTGAGTGATTCGTATTTTTGCTGACACTTTTGTTTTTAAATAGCATTTTGTGCTGGTTGCTATCAGTTGGGGCGTATTGTTCGAACGACAACGCCATTACAACTCTTTTCAGAAATATAAAATTGGGCTAGTTTAGGCTATTTTCAGAGCCATATGACGGATTTTAACAGCAGCCGTGTTTACTTTTTTATGAATGCGAAAGCGTTGGTTTTTTTTGGAAATAAAACATAAGAAAGTTAAAAAATTTATAGTAATTTATATATTTTTTATACTTACCAATGACCCAGACATAGCTGGTGCTAACTCTTAAAAATCTAGGGCCAAACACAAATTTTGCCCCCCAATCCCCAAAATTTGCATCTAAAACCAAAGAAATCATGTCCTGAATGGCCCTCCATACTTCGCCTCTACTGCGCATGCGCAGTGTCAAGGAAGTCCCGGAATTGGCGCCATTTGTCATTCTTACAACCAGTGCCTGGTCAGCGCTATGTACTCAGCGGGGAGGTAGAGTTCCCAACTCCTGGGAGGGCCATCCCCGTCTGGGTCATTGGTAAGTATAAAAAATATATAAATTACTATAAATTTTTTAACATTTTTATACTCTACCAATGACCCAGACATAGATGAATAGTAAAAAGGCTGGAGGGCCTAGGGCATAGAGGAAAATCCAATAAGCTCAACTATATAAAATAGAGTCATCCCCTCGAGGAGAAAAGGAGTATTAGGCTTTACATGTATCTTTCTTATTTATGATAAATTAGAAAGACACAACACCCTCCATAATTGAGCATTATAACATTCATGTTCTCTATTAACATCCAGTATAATCCTTATACTAATTATTTTTAAAGTAAGCCAATAAATAAAGTTAGTCCAGAGAATTGAGACTCTTTATACTCTTTTAAAAGTGTCCGAGGATTGTATATTAACTCCCGTTTGACACGTGACATATACAAATGCTATACTTTAAAAATATGACATGAATGAATTTTTTAAACATTAACTTTCACTTTAAAACCATCCCGGTAACAACTCAGAATTACTGACTCCGGAGGAGGTATCCCCTTGTTTTCACTATAAAACAGGTGACCCAAGGGAACACCCCCCCCCCCCCCCCCCCTTCCCCTTGCCCTGGGTCAAATAGCCCAGAGCGAAGAGGGCAGCAGGACGGAGTCACTGCCTGAACAGAAAGCCTGCATAACTATATTTGCAACTGTTTAGTGAACGACATTCTGAGCAGCAGATAATGGACCTAAACAAAGCAGGTCTCCAGAAATGGACTCAATATTTCTGAGATAAAAATTTGTGAATGTGGATGGCTGAGACCAATATGCAGCCTTCATTAAATCTGTAATAGCAACACTATTTGCATAAGCCTAAGATGTAGAAAGAGCTGTTACTTAATGAGCCGAAATCTTACGCACAGACTGCTGAGTTGAAGATAGATTATCATAAGCAGTACGGATAGTTAATTGAATCCATCTAGCCATAGAATGGACCGTAATGTCCTTTCTATTAGGCATAAGAGACAGAAAGAAGCGTTTACATCCCTTTCTGATAAACTGAGATCTTGTTTATAAATACATAAAGCTCTAACCGGACAGAGTAAAGGCCTGTGCCCGTCTGAAGACAGAAGGGCCTTAATAACAATAGGTTCCGGATATTATTAGGAGCCTGATTCTTAGCCAAAAATCCAACATTAGTAGTAAAGGTAATAGTGTTCCCGTCACTACGATAGTGAGAATCGTCCACCGATAGTGCATGAAGCTCACTGACTCTTCAAGCAGAAGAGAAAGCTAAGAGAAATGCTGTCTTATAAGACTAGAATTTGAAATCTACTGACACAAGAGGCTCAAATGGTTTTCTTTTAGTTTAAGAAGAACCCAAGCTAAATTCATTTAGGAATTAATCTAAGGGTTCTAGGTCTATTTATCGAAGAGTTTCTAACTAATTTAGATAAAGAGACATTAGATTCAATTGTAAACTATCATGGTGTGCATAGGTATCAGATAACATAGACCTATAACCTTTAATAGTAACAGGCTGCAGTTGATCTCGTCAAACAAGTATACTAGAAAGTTTGCAATGTCTGGTATGGAGGGATCAAAAATATCAACAAAATGATCCCTACACCCATGACGAAAGACCTACCACTTAACCGCATAGTATAGCGAAGAGGAGGTCCTCCTACAGTTAGAAATCGCATCCACTGCTCGTCCTGTACAATGCTTGCCGTGCAAGAAGGACCGCACAACGGAATACACGAAGGTTGAGACCTTGCGGGTTGTGATGAAGTTGACACGATTTCCCCAGCGAAAGAAGATCCTCTCGCGGTAAGTCCCACAGCAGGCACCTGAGTAGATTTATCCACGGTCTCTGTGGAGACAGAGATGCTACCAACAGAATTGTATTGAGATTGTTTTATCTTGAGCAATATTTGCTGAATCAACTGCGCTGGAGGATACGCATATCCTATCCTTCCGTCCCACAAGATCGATAGAGCTTCTACTGCATATGCTCGGGGATCCAGACATGGTGACACATACGTCTGCAATTGATTGTTGAGTTGTGTCACAAATAAGTCTATCATTGGCCGCTCCCATTGGTAGCAAATCTGATTGAATACCTGTTTGTTGAGAGTCCATTCTGACGGCAACAAGCGACCCTTCCGTGAAAGGGAGTCTACTAATACATTCAGACGACCCGGAATATGACGGACCGCAGGCAGAACTTGGTGTTCTAGAACAAACAGAAGGATTCTTTCCGTTAAATTGAATAACGGAACGGAATGAGTGCCTCCCTGGTTCCGGATATACGCAACTACTTTCGTATTGTCGGACAGGATTTGGACATGCGCTTTCTGAATAATGTTCATCCAATGACATAGTGCAAGCCAAATTGACATCATTTCTTGGATGTTTATGTGCTTGCCTAGAAACTGCGGAACCCAAAGACCCTGGCACTTCGAATCCATTGGGATCAATGTTGTACCCCAATCTGTTTGATTGGCATCCGACATAATCATAAAACTCGGATCCGGCAACTGCAGTGGAACTCCCTGAGTCAACCACTGAATGTCTGCCCAAGTCTGAATCTCTTGTTACACTTGATTGACAAGAGAACGTCTATATTGAGCAATTCATAGATTGCCGAAAGGTTGCCGTCGAAGAGAAGCTTCTCCGAGACCGAAGCGACTCTGAGAGAGTTCTTCACCTTACTATCCACGCGCGTGGATGTAGCTAGGGCTGCGTCACGTCTAACCAACTCCAGGTTTGCCACTGAAGGGCGGAGTTATATGTGGAAAAGCTACTGCCCTTGAAAGAAATCTCATTGAGGATCATATCCTGGAATTCTTTCCCTTGAAGACGTAATGATAACGCCTTAGTAAGGTGGTCTGCGTATGATAAAGCATCTAAGTTAAGTCTGTTAGACATTATTGTCGTTTCCAACGTCGTGGTTGGAATTGACAAGATGGCGATATAGACAATTACAAGTCTTCAGCCCCGTCGTCTAGACGCAGAGGAACTCTCGGTATGCCCTGTCCTGCCGTTACAAATTTATTCCTTGAATTGATGAAAGGCAGATTTAGAGCATTTGCAGACAAGAAACCAGACTTGCCTGTTTTGGTAGCAAGCTTATATATAGCGTCATTCAATAATTCGAATGTTCTTGTGACATTATTGGACTGTGTCGGCAACTCAGGGCCGATGTCCCTGAACCGATCAAAAAAAAAAAAAAAAATTTCTGTGTCCAATGACGCTATTAGTTTCTTATCCCGCATCGCAGCATTCTAGTCCGACGGAACAACCTCTGGAAGATAATGCCAGAAGAAATCTATGGCAGCTTCTGTTGTTCCGAAAGGGAAAGCTCGAAATCCTCCGAATCCCTTTCGCCATCCTGTCGGACCCTATGAAGAGCTCGGTCGCCCGTACCTGATGCTTCAGCGGAGCGTACCGACCCAGCGTCGTCGGATTATTCCTGATCCGACAGAGATTCTGTCGTTTACTGGGATGCTGTGATAAGTTGTGCTATTTTGGATAGCACGTCCGTCACTGAGGCCTGTGGAGAAGCGGTCTTATGTTGATTTGCCGCTGGAAGCTCTGTGTACATTGACCCGTGCATACTTCTATTATGCGAGTGTCCGGAGTCTACAGGCCTCGTGTCCCTTGGCTACCGGATGGCGTGACCTGTTCGCCGTGGAATCCCTGATTGGCGAAGCTGGCTGGATATCCATGGTCATGTAGCCAAGGTGCAGTCGTGTGCGCTGTCGTGAGGATGAGGAAGCCTTATCGACAGTCTCTCGGACTGTCTATATAATGGAGCGTCCCGAGCGGCGGACGTATGCTCCGAATGTGAAACGTTTTGTACCACAACATCTGGTCCCAGAAGTTGTTGTACGAGATAGGGACCTCTCTCGCTCGCAGCCCGGATGGACCTGGACGAGCTAGGAACTGGACTAATAGGCTTCCTCCGATCTCTCCTCTGAACCGTCGTCACTGGGTGTGCACTTTTGTCTAATTATAGTGCTTACATCACCCAAATCTCCTTCCTGGACCGCAACGGACGAACCCAGCTGCCGAACCATTCGATGAATGGACGCTACACCGGGCGAGCTAGCGGATGTCAACGCCGTCGATCCTACTAGGGACCTCTTAGGCGATTGACTTATTTCCATGAGCACTTATTGCCGCTAGCTCTTCATTTAACTATGACAACAGAGGCACACTTTTGGAAGACATCACGGTAACTTTTGCAAACAAGAAACCAGACTTGCTTGTTTAATAGCAAGCATATATATTTTGCGTCGTTCAATAATTCAAAAGTTCCTGTGACATTATTGGACTGTGTCGGAAACTCAGGGACGATGTCCCTGAACCGATCAAAAAATTCTTGTGTCCACCGACTCTATCAGTCTCTTATCTGGCATCGCAGCATTCTGATTCGACGAAACAACCTCTAGAAGATAAAGCCGGAAGAAATGTACGGCAGCTTATGTTGTTCCGAAAGGGAAAGCTTGAAATCCTCCGAATCCCTTTTGCCATCCTGTCGGACCCTATTTAGTTTTCGGACGTCCATGCCTGATGCTTCAGCGGAGCGTACCGACCCAGCGTCGTTGGATACTACCTGATCCGACAGAGATTCTGTCATTGCTGGGATGCTGCGATAAGTTGTGCTATTTGGGATAGCACGTCGGTCACTGAGGCCTGTGGAGTAGCGGTCTTACGATGCTTTGCCGCTGGAAGCTCCGTGTGCGTTGACTCCTGCATACTTTTCTTATGCGAACGTCCGGAGTTTACAGGCCTCGTGTCCCTGGCTACCGGATGGCGTGACCTGGTCGCTGTGGATTCTCTGATTGGCAAAGCTGGCTGGATATCCGAGGTCACGTAGCCAAGGTGCGGTCGTGTGCGCTGCCGTGAGGATGAGGAAGCCTTATTGACAGTCTCTCCGGACTGTCTATATAACGGAGCGTCCCGAGCGGCGGACGTATGCTCCGAATGCGAAACATTTTGTACCACAACATCTGTCCCAGATGTTGTTGTACGAGAGAGGGGCTTCTCTCGCTTGCAGCCCGGATGGACCTGGATGAGCTAGGAACCGGACTAATAGGCTTCCTCCGTTCTCTCCTCTGATCCGCCGTCACTGGGTGTGCACTTAGTTGATTTATAGTGCTCGCATCACCCAAAACTCCTTTCTGGACCGCAACGGATGAACCCGGCTGCCGAACCATTCGATGAATGGACGCTACACCGGGCGAGCTAGCAGACGTCAAAGGCCGTCGATCCTACTAGGGACCTCTTAGGCAATTGACGTATTTCCATGAGCACTTTGCCGCTAGCTCTTCATTTAATTGTGACGACGGAGGCACACTTTTGGAAGACATCACGGATACATCACCCTGTTCTTGTTCGTCTGAAATAGAGATTGATAAACTAGAGTGACCCTGCGGAGAAAGGACCAGCATGGCCATTTCCCCGCTAACATACCGTGACACACGCTTCCCATGTTTGTCATCCCAACTGACACATACTGAACAGGAGTTAGTACGAGTACACTGACTACAATTAATACAATGATTATGAAAGTCAGAGGAAGATTTCCTCTTATTACAATTGAACAATATCCTTTCATAGTGAAAAGAACACAAACAGTCCTAGTACTCGCACCAACCCCTGAAAACAAAGATACATAATAACATGATCCATTAACATAGAAAAAATAATTGAAATCAAAAAAAATTTTTTGAAAAAATATTTTTTCAGAAAAGCCCAAGTTTCTGAAAAGTAACGTTGAGCCCCAATGGATCCCAAGCCTAAGTGTGGACAAAAATTTTAAAAATATTTTTAAAAATTAATGCAACACTTACGAATAATAATAATGTATCTTGTTATGATTAAACTAACACAAAGACAAGAAATCCCCCTCAACAGAGACTGTTGTCAATGTAAACAAGAAGTGTAAAAACACCAGAAACATGACTCCAGGCACTGATAACCATGGCCCGAAATCAGTTACCAAAAATACACTATCTGATGCAAAACAGAGACTTCCAGGGAAGAAACTGCAGAACATCAGATGGTAGATGCAGAACACTACGCCTAAACACCCATGGGTGAGGACGTAAACATGGGGAAAAGAACAGAATTCATTCTGTTACCCAGCTAAAACTCCCAAGAAATTTTAGTAATAATATTACAGAAAATATGCCAAAAGCATGGGAGAATAGCAAGGGGGACTTAAAGGAAAGGGAGAGAGGAAAACACTGAACAAGCAGTGTAACTTTATAGCAAGAATGACCACAACAGGCCCATGCCTCGAAAATAGGTAACTTAACATAATTTCATCAAAAAATTTTAAGTTACAGCCCTGATTATTTTCTGTCACTCATTTTTCCTCTCCTCCTATTTCCTCTTTAGATCCACCATTTCTCTAATATTTATGTGTCTGGCATCATTTAAACTGAGATTTACAAGCACAAAGATCAGTCAGATGTGAACTGATGAAGGGCCAAACAAAGAATGATAAATGGCGCCAATTCCGGGACCTCCTTGACACTGCGCATGCGCAGTAGAGGCGAAGTATGGAGGGCCATTCAGGACATGATTTCTTTGGTTTTAGATGCAAATTTTGGGGATTGGGGGGCAAAATTTGTGTTTGGCCCTAGATTTTTAAGAGTTAGCACCAGCTATGTCTGGGTCATTGGTACAGTATAAAAATATACAGTAAACTGCCATGTCTCCCAAGGAAGTTTTGTAGGGCCTCTTGAATTTCGCGCCCAATGTAAGCCAAGGGGACTTGTGGAACGGCAAGGCGACTTCTTCGCCCTAGTCGCCCACTCGGCTGACCCCTGCAGGTGGTTATTCCTGCCAATAACAGGATTTCTCTTTGAGCTGGGAGGTTTTGATTTTTCAGATTCGGTTTCGGTTCTGTTTCAGAAAAAAACCTTGGTATCGGTTCGATTTTTCTATGTGTTATGAACAGATAGTAAATAACACTTCAGGCTCCTTACCCTGAAAAAAATCTAAAATACAACACCACTAACCACAAAAGCCCTGTCTGTATTGGGTTAAGCCTTCCCTTTGGGTTCTAGGAGACCAGTTGCTATGCCCATTCAATCAGAACAAGTCCATAAATGTGACAGAAATTATCCGAATGACTTGCACTATTGAGAGGGTGTAGACATCATGAAGATACACTTGCATACCAAGTATGTTGTCATTCCATCAAGTATTTTGGGAGTTATGGTGTTTTTTAAACTCATTGGTGACAGACCGACATTGCCACATATAGAGCTGCTCATCGCAGCTAAAAAAAAAAACCCATAAATCACAGGGTAACAAATGAATAAGGTTCAACTAAACAATGTTGCGTTCTCATTGTCACATTTTCTCCCTTACTGACTTGTCCGATGGATAAAGGAGAAAATGTGACAATGAGAACACGATGTATTCGACCTTCTTTGCTGGATAAACAAGGTGATGAGAGTCCTTAGTGGATGCCAGTCCAGTTCCCACCCAGTAAGATAGTTTGGTCAGTTTATGCAGAAACAAAATAAAACCATTCGCCCATTTTTTATTGGATCTTGTAGTTTGGTTTTCTGGTTTGCCACAAAAACTGGAACCAATCCAGAACCCCCCAACCCCCCCCCCCCCCAAAAAAAAATAAAAAATAAATAAATAAGTATACTTTGGACACATTTAATCAAATTTTCCCTCTATAACTTGAATAGATTTTTTTTACCAATGATTCACTGGGTTATATTTAGATTGATTTTTATCAAATCTAGTCATGGCTGCTTCACATGAAAAATATCTTCAAAATACTCAGCGGGTTAAGAGTTAAACTTGCTTACATATCTATTTCTAACTTCTTCTGGAATATGATCTGCTAATAATGGATGCTGTACCATTCCTAACTTTATTCCTATCCGAGTTAGACCAGCAGCTGCAAGCATCTGTAATGACTGATAGGTTGGTAAGAGCTGAGTGAACCTGAAAGATAATAAATTTGATAAATTTCAGTCTGCAGTGTGCAGATATATATAACTAGAGTAATTTGTGTTGAAGTTAATGTAAGGAATCTCTTTGAGTTTAAAAATGAACTGGACCTGAAAATTTTGAATACAGATGCAAAGAGAAAGGGAAAATGAACATGGGCAAGGAAGGACAGAAAGACAATAATTGACTATGTACTCAATGACTCAGACCTGCGTAGAGAGATCATAGACATGGAAATAGACGATGAAGGAAAATCTGGGTTAGATAGTGATCACAAGATGATAACAGTAAGGACAAGGTGCAATGGAAAAGCAAAACAAAGAGTGGTCTTTATGGGCATTTGCAAACTGCAAAAAGAAGTAGATTGGGGACAATGAGGAAAATCAAAGTTAGAAATTGTGTCAACTGGAGATAACATTCATAAGTTGGCTAATTCAAATGTGAGAAGTTTAAAAGATACTGGAATTGCAAGTATGGGGAGCATAAGAGGGACGCCAAATGAATTAGGACTCAATACAGAGCTCAAACACGCAACAAAAGAGAGAAAGACACAAGAGGCCCAACACCTGACAAAGTGGTTCAAAGAAGTATTTTAGCATTACATTCAATTAATCATGGTTCATTAACACTATAGAGGAATGAAGTCATTAAATTATTCATAATTTCCATGTCCAAATCAGATGATTATTATCACAGGTCTTCCTGACTGCTTCCAATTCTATCAGCGGCAGACAAGCAATCCTAAACATCCAAGGGTTATTCTGTTACTATAGTTTGAAAGGCAAATTTTATGGAAAAAAACTTAGCAATGGATCTGAACAAAACTGAACCTAACCTGGCCACCTCCCCATGCCCCCACCCCTCTAGAGAACCCAAATATTAAGCCAAGGACTCAAATTGAACAAACCTGAATCTGATCTCCCGAGAGATGTTATATACCAAATATGAAAGAACTCTGACTGGTGGATCTAAGAAGGTTTTTAAAGAAATGTCCTCACATTGCACTAAGTTAAACTTTGGGCTCAAAAAGAGAGCCCAAATATTATCCCAGGAACCTGATTTGAACAAACTGGAATCTGACCCACCTAGAGATGTTGTATGTACTAAATATGACAGGATTCTGTGTGGTGGATCTGAAGAAGATTTTCAAAGAAATTCCCTCATATTGCACTAAGTTAACTACTCCCTTCACTCTGATGTCAAAATATCCAAATTTCAAGTAGCCATTTTTCCCATAATGCAACTGGGAGTTTAACCAATTCAATCTTGTTTGACAGAGCTCAATGAGCTCTGTCAAACAAGATTGAATTGGTTAAATTTCTAGATGAACAAGTGTTTGACCGCCGAGGTGGTATTGGTCCCCTATGGCGCTTTTGTGACATAAGGTGTTTTTGTCACAGAAGACACTAGAGTATATAAGCATCTTGGATTTTGAAAACAAAATACTGAGCGTGCATAATCCCCTCACAACCCTTTATCCATGTACCATATATGAAAGGCGTAGCTTAAACCATGTTGGAGGGAGGGGTGATAACATAAAATAGAGAAAAAAGCTTAAAAAACACAACAAACATGGCCGCCATTCTGCCATCTTGGATTTTGAAAAATAAATATTGACTGTGCATCATGCCCTCAGAACCATTTATCCATGTACCAAATATGAAAGGTGTAGCTTGAAGCATATTAGAGGGAGAGGTGGTAACATAAAAACAAACAGACAGACAGACAGACAGACAGACAGACAGACAGACAGACAGACAGACAGACAGACAGACAGACAGACAGACAGACAGACAGACAGACAGACAGACAGACAGACAGACAGACAGACAGACAGACAGACAGACAGACAGACAGACAGACAGACAGACAGACAGACAGACAGACAGACAGACAGACAGACAGACAGACAGACAGACAGACAGACAGACAGACAGACAGACAGACAGACAGACAGACAGACAGACAGACAGACAGACAGACAGACAGACAGACAGATTTTGAAAAAAAAAATATTGAGCGTGCATAATCCCCTCACAACCCCTTTATCCATGTACCATATATGAAAAGTGCAGCTTGAACCATGTTGGAGGGAGCAGTGGTAACATAAAATAGAGAAAAAAGCTTAAAAAACACAACAGAAATGGTTGCCATGGCGCCATCTTGAATTTTGGAAAAACAAATATTGAACGTGCAACATCCCATTACAACCCTCTATCCATGTGCCAGATATAAAAAGTGTAGCTTGAACCATGTTGGAGTGAGGGGTGGTAACATAAAATAGAGAAAAAAGCTTAAAAAACACAACAAAAATGGCTGCCATGCCGCCATCTTGGATTTTGAAGAAAAAATATTGAACGTGCATCATCCCCTCCCAACCCTCTATCCATGTGCCAAATATGCAAAGTGTAGCTTGAACCATGTTGGTGGGAGCTTGAACCATGTTGGAGTGAGGGCTGGTAACATAAAATAGAGAAAAAAGCTTAAAAAACACAACAAAAATGGCCGCCATGCCGCCATCTTGGATTTTGAAGAAAAAATATTGAACGTGCATCATCCCCTCCCAACCCTCTATCCATGCGCCAAATATGCAATATGTAGCTTGAACCATGTTGGTGGGAGGGGTGGTAACATGAAAATAGAGAAAAAAAGCTTAAAAAACACAACAAAAATGGCCGCCAGTCTGCCATCATTGAACGTGCATCATCCCCTCCCAACCCTCTATCCATGTGCCAAATATGCAAAGTGTAGCTTGAACCATGTTGGTGGGAGGGGTGGTAACATGAAAATAGAGAGAAAAAGCTTAAAAAAACACAACAAAAATGGCCGCCATTCCGCCATCTTGGATTTTGAAAAAAAAATTTTGAGTGTGCATCATCCCCTCAGAACCGTTTATCCATGTACCAAATATGAAAGGTGTAGCTTGAACCATGTTGGTGGGAGGGGTGGTATGTTGGTGGGAGGGGTGGTAACATGAAAATAGAGAAAAAAAGCTTAAAAAACACAACAAAAATGGCTGCCATTCCGCCATCTTAGATTTTGAAAAAAAATTTTGAGTGTGCATCATCCCCTCAGAACCATTTATCCATGTACCAAATATGAAAGGTGTAGCTAGAACCATATGACAGGATTCTGAGTGGTGGATCTGAAGAAGATTTTTAAAGAAATTCCCTCATATTGCACTAAGTTAACTCCCTTCACTCTGATGTCAAAATATCCAAATTTCAAGTAGCCATTTTTCCCATAATGCAACTGGGAGTTTAACCAATTCAATCTTGTTTGACAGAGCTCAATGAGCTCTGTCAAACAAGACTGAATTGGTTAAATTTCTAGATGAACAAGTGTTTGACCACCGAGGTGGTATTGGTCCCCTACGGTGCTTTTGTGACATAAGGTGTTTTTGTCACAGAAGACACTAGAGTATATAAGCATCTTGGATTTTGAAAACAAAATATTGAGCGTGCATAATCCCCTCACAACCCTTTATCCATGTTCCAAATATGAAAGGTGTATCTTGAACCATATTGGTGGGAGGGGTGGTAACATGAAAATAGAGAAAAAAAAGCTTAAAAAACACAACAAAAATGGCTGCCATTCCACCATCTTGGATTTTGAAAAAAAAAATTTAAGTATGCATCATCCCCTCAGAACCATTTATCCATGTACCAAATATGAAAGGTGTAGCTTAAAGCATGGTGGAGGGAGAGGTGGTAACATAAAAATCAGACAGACAGACGGACGGACGGACGGACGGAGGACGGACGGAGGACGGACAGATGGACGGACGGATGGACGGACGGATGGATGGATGGACGGACAGACAGACAGACAGATGGACGGAGTGCAATCCTATAGTCCCCTTACAGTTCCTGTAGAGGACTAATTATGGGAAAAATTTTTCCCCTTTGAACTCAAAATTTGTTCACAAGTCTTTGCCATGTTACAATTTATGGGAAAGTGCACAAAGGCACTCTCCCATAAAACGTAACAAGAAAAATCCATACAGTCTAAAAAAATTTAGATTCAAAGATAATATGAAGAATATCCACATAGTTTGAAGCCTTTGAGTTACAGTGCCTTCACCTTAAAGTACAGCCCAAATATGGGCTTCTAGCACTCTACCAGTTAATAACCCAGGGACTCCATTTGAACAAACTTTTAGCTGACTCCCCTATAGATGTTGTATACCAAATATGAAAGCATTCTGACTGGAGGATCTGAAGAAGATTTTTAAAAAGTTAAAAAATTTATAGTAATTTATATAATTTTTATACTTAACCAATGACCCAGACTAAGCTGGTGCTAACTCTTTAAATTTCAGGGCCAAACACAAATTTTGCCCCCCCCCCCCCCCCCCACCCCTAATCCCCAAAATTTTCATCAAAATCCAAAAATTACATGTCCTATGTGGTCCTCCATACTTTTGTCCACTGCGCGTGCGCAGTGTCAAGGAAGTACCGAAATTTGGGTGCAAAAATCTTCATTCTTTCAACCAGTGCCTGGTAAGTGTTATGTAATCAGTGGGGAGGTATGAGTTCCCAACTCATGAGAGGGCCATCCCCGTCTGGGTCATTGGTAAGTATAAAAAATATATAAATTACTATAAATTTTTTAACATTTTTATACTGCACCAATGACCCAGGCTTAGATGAATTGAAAAAAGGCTGGAGGGCCTAGGACATAAAGGAAAATCCAATAAGCTCAATTACATGTAAACAGAATCATCCCCTCTAGGAGAAAAGGAGAAACAGGATTTACATGTATCTTTCTTGTTTATACAAAAAAAAAAGGCACAATACCATTTTGTAATTGAGCACAATAACATCAATGATCCCTATTAACATCCAGTATAACCCATTATACTAATTTTTTTTAAAGGAAAGCCAAAAAATAAAGATAGTCCAGAGAATGAGACTCTTTATACTTATTTAAAAGTGTCCGAGGATTGTATGTTAACGCTCGTATGACACATGACATATACAAATGCTTCACAACGAGCTATACTTTAAAAATATTACATAAATGAGATAGACATTAGCTTTACACTTTAAAACCATCCCAGCACCGACTCGGAATTCCTGACTCCAGAGGAGGCATTCCCTTGCTTTTCACTATAAAGCAGGTGATATAAGGGAACACCATCCCCCCCCCCCCCCCCTTCCCCTTGCTCTGGGTTAATCACCCCAGAACAAAGAGGGCAGCAGGACAGAGTCACTACTGGAACAGAAAGCCTGCATAACTATAGTTGCAACTGTTTAGTGGACGACATTTTGAGCAACAGATAACGGACCTAAACACCGTAGGTCACCAGATACAGACTCAATATTTCTAAGGTAATAATTTGTGAACGTAGAAGGCCGAGATCAGTATGCAGCCTTCATCAAATCTGTAATAGCAATACTATTAGCATAAGCCCAAGATGTAGACAGCGCTCTAACTTCATGCGCTAAAATCTTAAGCACAGACTGCTGAGTAGAAGATAATTTTTCATAAGCAGTACGAATAGTTAATTGAATCCACCTTGAAATAGAATGGACTGTAATGTCCCTTCTATTAGGCAACAGAGAAAGAAAGAAACGTTTATGTCTCTTTCTGATAAACTCAGATCTACGTTTGTAAATACGCATAGCTCCAACTGGACATAGCAAAGGCCTATGACCGTCTGAGGACGGAAGAGCCTTAATAACAATAGGTTCAGGGTACTTATTAGGAGCCTGATTCTTAGCCAAAAATCCAACATTAGTAGTCAAAGTAATAGTATTACCAACACTATAATAGTGAGAATCATCAACAGATAGTGCATGAAGCTCACTAACTCTTCTAGCAGAAGAGAAGGCTAAGAGAAAAGCTGTCTTATAAGATAAGTATTTGAAGTCTACTGTGTCAAGGGGTTCAAATGGCGATTCTTTTAGCTTCAGAAGAACCCAAGCTAAATTCCACTTAGGAATTAACCTAAGGGTTCTAGGTCTATTTATTGAAAAGTTTTTAACTAACTTAGATAAAGAGACATTAGATCCAATTTGTAAGCTATCATGATGAGCATAAGTATCCGATAGCATAGACCTATAACCCTTAATAGTTATTGGCTACAGTTTGATCTCCTCAAACAAGTAGACCAAAAAATTAGCAATGTCTGGAATGGAGGGATCATAAATATCAATAGAATGATCCCCACACCAACGTGAGAAAACCTTCCACTTAGCAGCATAATTTAGTGAAGAGGAGGGCCTCGTACAGTTAGAAATTGCATCCACTGCTCGTCCTGTAAAATGCTTGCCGTGCAAGAAGGACCGCACAATGGAAATACGTGAAGATTGAGACCTTGCGGGTTGTGATGCAGTGTGCATGATTTCCCCTGTGAAAGAAGATCCTCCCATGGAGGAAGCTTCTGAGGAATGTCCCACAACAGACACCTGAGTAGATTTATCCATGGTCTCTGGGGTGACAGAGATGCTACCAACAGAATCTTGCAGTGAGATTGCTTGATTTTTAGCAATATCTGTTGAATCAATGGAGCTGGAGGATACGCGTATCCTATCATTCCGTCCCAAGAGATCAAGAGAGCGTCTACTGCAAACGCTCGAGGATCTGGGCATGGTGACACATACGTCTGCAACTGATTGCTGAGATGCGTCGCAAACAAGTCTATCATAGGACGATCCCATTAGTAGCAAATCTGATTGAATACTCGTTTGTTGAGAGTCCATTCTGATGGCAACATACGACCTTTCCGAGAAAGGGAGTCCACTAGAACGTTCAGGCGACCCGGAATATGATGGGCCGACAGAAGAACCTGATGCTCTAGGACAAACAGAAGGATTCTTTCCGTTAAGTTGAACAACGGAATGGAATGAGTGCCTCCCTGGTTCCAAATATACGCTACTACTGTTGAATTGTCGGACAGAATTTGAACATGTGAATTCTGAAATATAGAACCTTAGTGAGCACGCTCACATACCCCATGCACCCCAATATTTCAAGCTCTAATCATTTTTTAAAAATAAACATAGATTCTAGGAATACTGCAGAAAACAGTGTTCTGTAGTTTCAACGGTATTGAAAGAATTCAAGCAGAATTAATTTTAATTGAAATGTGGAGCCATGTTAAGATTTAATGATACCAACCTTTTTAAATCCAATTTGATCTTTCCAACACACATTGTAAATAATGTAAAGTCACACTAGGTCTTTGCTGATAAAATTACTTTAGTGTATGCTTGTTTATAAATGAAAGTGTCAATGACACTGTAGCTCAACTTGTCAAGACAAAGACATGTACATGTATAGTATGTGACACAGCAATGACAAACATCTAGGTAATGACCTGATAACAAAGGTACATATAAAGTATTGTAACGGTCTGTACATAAATACTGAGCGTTGCCTGTAACAAATGTATAGGTAAAGTATTGTAAAGGTGGGTGACAGTCAGATGCTAAACTAGAAAAAATCTTTGAGTCCCACAGTGGGTCTGACTGAACCCCAAAATATTTGTTCTCATAGCACAGTGATAACAAAGGCACCCCAAAACACACTCATTCCTGCCCCAAGGTGAAAACAAAGGTACCCAAGAAGTTTCGTGAAGATCAGTTCACAAATATGAGCTGTGTAGAAGTTGTGACAAAAAACTGATTGGACCTAATTTCGGTACAAAATGGCCACTGGCAGCCATCTTGAATTTTGGACCACGCCCAGAAACACTCGTTCTCATCCCAAGGTGATAACAAAGGTACCCAAGAAGTTTTGTGAAGATCGGTTCATAAATACAGCCTCTAGCTCGAGCCGTGTAGACATGTGCACTTACAGTGTATAAGTAGCACTGAATAAATCAAAGTTCATCTAATTTGCATAATTTCTGCACGAGAAAAAAACCCGTACTATATGTGATGTATTCCATGTTACTAAACATTCATACAAAAATTTATTCAAATCAGAACTTTCATACAGAAGTTCTGTACAAAAGACTGATTGCACTAATTTTGGTACAAAATGGCTGCTGGTGGCCATCTTGAAATTCGGACCACACCCAAAAACACTCATTCTCATCCCACGGTAATAACAAAGGTACCCAAGAAGTTCCGTAAAGATCGGTTCATAAATACGGCATCTAGCCTGAGCCGTATAGAAGTTGTGTACAAAAAACTGATTAGACCTAATTTTGATACAAAATGGCCACTGGCAGCCATCTTGAATTTTGGACCGCACCCAGAAACACTCGTTCTCGTCCCAAGGTGATAACAAAGGTACCCAAGACGTTTTGTGAGGATCGGTTCATAAATACAGACTCTAGCCCGAGCGTAATTGACATGTGTACTTACTGTGTGTAAGCAGCACTGAAAAAATCTAAGTTCATCTAATTTGCATAATTTCTGCACGAGAAAAAAACCCGTATTATATGTGATGTATCCCATGGTACTAAACATTCACACAAAAAATTATTCAAATCAGCGCTTTCATATGGAAGTTCTGTGCAAAAATCTGATTGCACCAAATTTCGTACAAAATGGCTGCCATCGGCCATCTTGAATTTCGGACCGGACCCCAAAACACTCGTTCTCGTCCCACGGTGATAACAAAGGTACCCAAGAAGTTTCGTAAAGATCGGTTCATAAATACGGCCTCTAGCCTGAGTCGTATTGGCATTTGCACTTACAGTGCTGAAAGTAACACCAAAAACATCAAAGTTAGTCTAATTTGCATAATTTACACACGAGAAAAAAACCCGTATTATATGTGATGTATCCCATGGTACTAAACATTCATACAAAAAATTATTCAAATCAGAACTTTCATATGGAAGTTCTGTACAAAAAACAGATTTCTGCACCGTCGGTACAAAATGGCAGCTGGCAGCCATCTTGAATTTCGGACCGCACCCAAAAACACTTGTTCTCATCCCACAGTCATAACAAAGGTACCCAAGAAGTTTCGTAAAGATCGGTTCATAAATACGACCTCTAGCCCGAGCCGTATCCAATTGTTGACGGACAGACGGACGACGGGCCATGGCATAAGCTCAAATTTGGCTTCGCCAAAGTTGAGCTAAAAAGATGTCAGATTTAGAATTGCTATCCCAAATAACAGTGTTTATACACAAAAAGTGAAATAGATTATTGTTTTACTTCATGAACAAATTCGAAGTCGCTTCATATTCTAATCCTGACTTGAATAACTGCATGCTGGGAATATGGAACCGGGATTATTCTTGTGTCACAAGCTATGTCTTTTTTTATGTACACATGGTCAATACAGGAGCCAGAAATGTAAGTCGGTGAGCAAATAACTTGGCTTTAACACTTTGTTTTTACTAATACGTTGCTTGGTTCTTTCAAAGTATTGACATTTAAGTCACCAGCAATTACAGTAGGAGGTCTATCTGGGGAGCGCGGTGGCTCAGTAGGTAGAGGTGCATGCTGCAAGCCGAGAGGTCCTCGGTTGGAATCCCACCTGCGGCAACCGCGTTGTGTCCTTGGGCAAGACACTTCATCTCCATTGCCCGCGTGGAGGCACGATGACGCCATGTACTAAGGCGTACTGCACGTCGATGGTACGCATGTCTTCAACCAATCTAACCCTGCCTTGCTGCAGTGCGGAGTTACGATGTTGGGGAGCTGGCAGCTGCTCGTCGTTGCTCGGTGCTTCTCTCTGGGTACTCCGGCTTCCTCCACCTGTAAAACTGTCACGGTCATGATTAGCCATTGCGCATAAATATGTGACCTTAAACATCAATAAATGAATAAATAGGAGGTCTATCTAATTTATCCATAACTTGAACTAAGTTTTTGGTGAATTCTTTAAGATTAATCCACTGAGGCCTATACACATGAAGCACTACAACTGACTGTGAATCCTGTTCTGCTTTAAATAGTCCATACTCAATTGAACTTTTCAAAGTTGAAGGGCCATAATTTCGGTAAAATCAGTGGAGCAGAACAAAATGCAAACTTGATCTGTAGGCCACCATGTTAGACAAACATACCAAAAACAGCTCAATATCTGGAAGCATGTAGAGAAAAAGCCCGGAAAACTGTAATTTTGATGAACTTTTCAAAGTCTATGGGGCCGTAATTTTGGTAAAAATCAGCGGAGCGGAACAAAACCCAAACTTGTTCTGTAGGCCACCATGTTAGACTAACATACCAAAAATCAGCTCAATATCTGGAAGCGGGTAGGAAAAAAGTCTGCAAAACTGTAATTATGATGAACTTTTCAAAGTTCAAGGGCCGTAATTTCGGTAAAAATCAGTGGAGCGGAACAAAATGCAAACTTGATCTGTAGGCCACCATGTCAGACTAACATACCAAAAATCAGCTCAATATCTGGAAGCGTGTAGAAAAAAAGTCCGGAAAACTGTAATTTTGATGCATTTTTCATAGTCCAAGGGCCGTAATTTTGGTAAAAATCAGTGGAGTGGAACAAAACGCAAACTTGTTCTGTAGGCCACCATGTTAGACTAACATACCAAAAATCAGCTTAATATCTGGAAGCGTGTAGGAAAAAAGTCCGCAAAACTGTAATTTTGATGAACTTTTCAAAGTTCAAGGGCCGTAATTTCGGTAAAAATCAGTGGAGCGGAACAAAATGCAAACTTGATCTGTAGGCCACCATGTCAGAATAACATACCAAAAATCAGCTCAATATCTGGAAGCGTGTAGAAAAAAAGTCCGGAAAACTGTAATTTTGATGAATTTTTCAGAGTCCAAGGGCCGTAATTTTGGTAAAAATCAGTGGAGCGGAACAAAATGAAAACTCGATCTGTAGGCCACCATGTTAGACTCACATACCAAAAATCAGCTCGATACCTGAAAGCGTGTAGAAAAAAAGTCCGGAAAACAAGTAGGACTGACTGACGGACTGACATACTGATGGACTGACGGACGGACCAGTCAAAAACATTATACCCCTGCAACTTCATTGCGTGGGGTTTAATAATGTTTATCCAATGACGTAGCAAGCTAAATTGACATGATCTCTTTGATGTTTATGTGCTTGTTTCGAAACTGCAGATCCCAAAGACCCTGGCATCTTGAATCTGTTGGGCTCAAAGTTGCACCCCAACCTGTTTGACTCACATCCGTCATAATCATAAAAATTGGATCCGGCAGTAGTTGCAGTGGCACTCCCTGAGTTAACCACTGAATATCTGCCCAAGTCTGAATCTCTTGTTTTACTTGTTTCGACAAGACGATGTTCGTTTAGAGCAAATGAATCTTCACACTCCAATTCTGAGTAAAAAATATCTGGAGTGGACGAGTGCATAGTCGCTCCATCGGATTAAGATCCGCAGCGGCTACGCACAAACCTATCAGTCGCATGAATTCTCTCACTGTTACTACATCTGAGTGAAGAAAAAAGCAAGCGTAACAACTGACTAATTTCGCTCTGGGTAACAGCAGACGAACCAGATTGTTGTGCATCTCGAAGCTCATTCCCAAGTGGATGAATGACTTGGACGGAACTAGATCCAACTTCTTTTTGTTTACTATGAAACCAAGACGTCGGAGCAGTTGAAGCAGACTCTGAACATCATTCTGAAGCATTAACCTGTTGCTGTACCTCTGAAGAAATGTCGTCCAAGTAGGCCGACGTTACCGCAGACGAATGAGCTCGGAAATGAGTCATTACTGAGTTCATTATTCCAGTGAAGGCCCAGGGCGCTAGATTCAGACCGAAGCACATTGCTCGGAACTGATAAACGACCCCTAGGACAGCGAAGCGAAGGTACTTTCTGAACGCCGGATGTACCATGACGTGAAAGTACGCATCCTTGAGATCTATACTTGCAGCATAATCGTTCACTCGAATGCTCGCTCTGACCGATCGGATGGTCTCCATGTAAAATTTCGGAGCCACAATCAGCTTGTTTATCCAGCTTAAATCTATAACTGGTTTTGGAACCAGGAACAGGTGACTGTAGAAACCTGGAGATTCCTGGTTTTCTATGACCTCTATTGCGTTCTTCTTTAGAAGAGATTGGACTTCTGATAGAAGCGAATCTCTCTTCTGAAGGTTAGACGGAAGCTGAGTCCAACGTGGACTTCGTGTTAACGGAGGTTTTCCCTTGAAGGACAGTTTTAGACCTTCTGAAATAACCCCCTCTACCCATGGGTCATCCGTAATTGACAACCAATTGGTTAAGAATCTCGACAGCCTTCCACCCACTGGAGCACAATAGAGGATTTGACCATCACCTCCTGGACCTGCGAGGCTTGCGGGAGGAGAAACTACGTCATTGGTGCAGTATAAAAATATTTCCTCATATTGCACCTACAAATCTCAAATATTAACCCAGTGACCCGATTTGAACAAACTTGAAACTGACCCACCTAGTGATGTTGTACACCAAATGTGAAAGGATTCTGACTGGTGGACCAATTATGACTTTATTTATTATTTATTTATTGGTGTTTCAGGTCACATCTTTTTGCACAATGGCTAATCATGATCAACTCAAGACAAGGGGTGAGCATTAATAAGCCATGTTGCCCATTTTAGAGAGGGGTTGCACCTCCCAAGCATTGGTGACTGGGTCCTATTTTACCAGTAAAACAGAGCCTGTTTACTGCAGTGAACAGGGACTACTTCACTTCCCAGGGTTCCCGCGGGGAAATTATGACTTTAAATAATCGAATATCGGTTTGTGGCCTAAACATACAATTGGTTCAACAGACTGAAATGTTTGCAGTTTTTGCTTGTATACTTCGAGTGTACATAATTAGTAATGTGTAAATTATCATTAAATAGTAATTTTGTTAATATATTATCACTTCCAACAACTATCCTATGTCTCCAACTCATGTATTTTGATCTGCTTGGAAGCATATGAAGTTTAAAAATACAACACAAGGGCACACATTTACAAATGTTTGGGCAATTCTGCACAGAAACTTGCATTCCAACCAACATGAATAAAAAGTTGCATAATCACCTAACCCCAGAGTTGCAGATGGAAGTTTGTAAATTGAAATGGAATTATGATATAAGTGAACTATTTAGCAATTTTTCTGTCCTGAAATGTCTTATTTGTTACTTCTATCGTAAAACACCATGAGCTAGTTCAATAAATTGAGATGTAGCAGCATGAAAATGATAACAAACGTTTCTGATTGACAACTGGCATAAAATAAACTTTTCTGATTGACAACCGGCATTAGCCAATGTTTGCCATGACTTCTAATGGGTGAACCGCTGGTCGAATATCAGCCAATGGCCAACTGTATACCGATTAATTGTCTCATCACTAAAAAAGGGTACTGATAAGTCACAAAGTGAAAGTTGATAATAGTGCTTGTGTAATCTATTTATCCCATTGTAGTTTAATATATACAGGTCCTAACTATATAGCAATTCAAGATTTGTGAATATGCATATTACCTGTTCCAGATAACGCATTTTTAATCAATATTCAAATTGTTACAAATTACTGATTAACCATTTGCTTAAGTCATCAACTATTTCAGCACTGCAGGAAACAATGCACCACTTCTAACTGTCAGGGTGCATTTGCTTTAAGTATTTACTCTCAACACTCACCAGTACTGGGTCCAAACACCACCATCTTGTTCAAATAAATCATCTGACAGGGGATTGACCAATACCACACCATACACATCACTGAAATATAGATTTATAATGTTAATTATGGCTCCCAGTTAACTTATATAACAAAGTTTCTGACAAGTTGTCCCCTGAGTTCCAATGTGTTCTATGTGCCAGTAGGCACATAGAACACATTAGAACTCAGGGGACTAAGTGTAAACCTAAGTCTTGCCATTATTCTTATCTCTAACCAATGAGGTATATAATTTAGATATTACACTTTCTTATTTAGTGCAAACTGCTGCTTTATTTGTATTTTAGGTTCTACATATACAATATGTATTCATATATAAGTCACATCTCAGGTTTTTCACAAAAAAATCTAATGAGTGGATCACAGATCCACAAGTTGAGTTGTGAAAATAATTGGTTTTTTAAGGTTACATTTATAGTAATAGAACCATGCCTGAAAACCAAAAAGTCCTATTTTCAGTAACAGTAATCTTGACCTCGAATCAACGAATCTAAAAATCAATAGGGTTCTTCTCTTTCTATGAGGGTACCAATCCTATAAATTTTGTAGTTCTGCATAAGGCCGATAAAAAAGGTCTTGTTCTTCTTTTTCCTGCTTTATTCACAAAACAATTCTGAAAATAGTTAAAATCGGAAATTTGACTACTTGCACTTTTATATGGCAAAGTAACGTTTTTGGAAGTGTAAATTTCCCATAATGTAGTTGAAAATTTAACCAACTATATCTTGTTTGACAGAGCTCTGTGAGGTGTATCCACTTAAAAACGCGAAATCTGATACCTAACTCAAAATACCAATACCAACCAGCTCTAGAGTTTTTACTATGTCACAGAGGTAACTAACCTGAAATTTAGTACTGAGGTTCCTGCTCAAGAAATGATTCTTGACAAAATTTCATTTATATTAATTAAGTATAGTTCTGTGACCTTTGGCCTTATAGCTATACATTCCAAAAGCAATTTGTTTTTCCACCATATATTAATAATACCTGTAAGTTTGGTTTAGCCACAAAAAGAACAAAAGTTATCATCCCAAAACTGAAACAAGCTTTCATAACAGTGAGACTGACTTTTTCAAAACAAACCAGAAAATAATAGTCTATTTTTCTTTCCAAAGCTGTCCAAAGAGGTATTTTTGGCTTTGAAACTTCCAGTCCAATTACATCTAAGTTGAGTGAAGTTCGACTGCATCAAAACTCAACAAATATTTTATTAGGCTTTCTTAATTTCATTTCCTGAGACAAGATCACCCACTCTTTATTTGATACTTCCTTAAAACTTGACCCCTTTCTTTGTCCCTCTTCCTATTCTAACCAGAATGATGCAGAAAAACTAAACTGTCAATCAATTCCTACATATCTACACATCCCTATTTTTCCATCTAAATGTATCAGTCTTGCATGCCAGCCTTTCGGAACTTTGGAATTTTGGGGTTTTTTGGCTGTTTTTTTTTTAAATATTTTTTTAACACTTTGAACCCATGAGCCTACTTTTCTGGTCCAGAAACAATACATATTTTCATTTTATTACACGCCTGTTCTATGTAATCCCCATCTACAACAACACAAAACCATGCAGAAAATGAAAATCTGTTCCACACATGTGGAACGGAAATCGTTGATGGACTATTTTTATAAAGAAAAAATTTCACTGGAATTTTCCATAAATCGTGCATTGCAATTACAATTTGAATCGCTAGCGATAGCTAAAAATCATCCCCTGAGTTCCAATGTGTTCTATGTGCCAGTAGGCACATAGATCACATTAGAACTCAGGGAACGAAATGGTAAAACGGCTTCCACTCACAAATTTAATTGGCGATAAAATGTGTTCTTTTTGTTGATAGTTGTCAAATGAATTACCGAGTGTCCTAATAATTTTTTTATAGATGTGAAGACATGTAATAAACACAGAACGACACACGTGTGTGAATGGGTTAATCGATATGGCACTTGTACCATCATGGAAGGATAAAACTCGAGGTCTGCGGCCTCCCGTTCTATCCTTCCACACTGGCACTCATGCCATATCGATTCCTCCATCCACACATGCATGTCGTTCTGCATATAAGTAGGATGGGTGCTAGTCCATAGTAGGGTAGTCCAATCCATATTTTCAATGTGCAGCCCCAAGGCTGCCTGTTGAAAATGTTAATTGGTCTACCCCCAGATAAACATTAGGGACTCTTCCAATTGCTACCATTGAACTGATATGGAAGATACCACTATGGTTCAAAGGGTTAATCTTTGATGTCACCACAAAACTCGAATCTTGACCAAAACTACTAAATGAACATTTCCAAATGAGTTAAACCTATGGATCTGTGCACTTTGTAATTGCACTGTAGGTGGGAGAGAAATGACATGATTTTGGAGTTTCAATCCCTCTCAATTGTTTATTGGGGTTTCATGACACTTTCAATGGCAAGGGTAATATCGTGTTGTAAAGTTTTATGGGTGAGGGAAGCAGGAGTACTCAGAGTGAACCACCACGCAGCAGAGAGCAACTGTCAAGACTCACCACTGTACTAACTCTGCACAAGCAGAGTTAGAAGGAGTTGAAGGCAAGTGCAATGTCAACATGCAGTACAACTTGTGTCACCATGCCTCTACCAAGGCAATCAGGATTATGTGTATTGCCAAGGGCACAATGCAATGCCTGTCAATAGTAGATATGATATATTGTCTCATTTGGACACTGATCTGATTGTTATTTATTTATTTATTTATTTATTTATTGGTGTTTAAGGTTACATATTTCTGCACAATGGCTAATCATGACCATGACAGTTTTATGGGTGGAGGAAGCCGGAGTACCCGGAGAGAACCACCGAGCAACGGCGAGCAACTGTCAGCTCCCCAACATACTAACTCCACACAAGCAGGGTTAGCATTGGTTGAAGACAGGCGCACTATCGACGTGCAGTACGCTTTTAGTACACAGCGTCACCATGCCCTCACATGGGCAATGGGGGTGAAGTGTCTTGCCCAAGGACATAACACGGTTGCCGCAGGTGGGATTCGAACCGAGGACCTCTCGGCTTTGCAACTCTACCTACTGAGTCAGATCTGATTGTTTCTACACCCCCAACCCTTTACCCAACGCAGACGATATCAAAATTTATTATTTTAAAAAAAAAATTCAACAAAACCATATCATGTGACCCCTCATTGGAACGAGCTCAACGAGCTCGTTCCAACGAGGGGTCACATGATATGGTTTTGTTGAATTTTTTTGAAAAATAATCTTTTTTCAACTACTGAATTTGCATATTACGCGGGCGGATGCGGCCGAGTCGTTGAGTACAGGGTTAACTGGCAGAGTGCTAAATTTTTTCTCAGCCTCAAGATTTGTTCACACATTTTTGCCTTGTTACAATTCATGGAAAAGTGCCTAATGGAGATGAAGTAATTTTACTTACAAGATAATATGAAGGACATCCATAGAATATGAAGCCTTCAACTTCAGGTATCTGCAGTTCAGAATTAAGCCCAAATATAGGCTTCTAGCACTCTACCAGTTAAAGACCTGAAGATTTTAATACATTTCTGCTGCACATCCCGTAGCTTTGTAGTTGCTTTTAGACAAGTCTTATCTGCCTATATAGGCAGTCAAGACTTGCCTGGAAACAGCTGTCAAGGTACTTAAAAATTAGAATACAAGAGGCCCCAGGGGGCCTTAGGGCGCTCACCTGACACGGTAGTCTAAATATCAAACCAGGGACTTGACTTGAATAAGCTGCATACGCCCCACTCCCAAGAAAAGCAGGGTTAAAAAAAAAAAAATTTTTGTCTTAAAATTGACCAAATCACAGAAAAAACAAAAAAACAAATTTTTCGGATTTTGGGCCAAAATTTTCTAAGTCCCACCCGGACCCCAAATTTTCAGGGGAAAATTTTTTTTTTTTTTTTTTGTCTTAAAATTGACAGAAATGCATAAAAAAACAAAAAAAAAAAATTTACGGATTTTGGTCCAAAATTTTCCAAGTCCCACCCGGACCCCTGAGAAAAAAACAAACATTTTTTGTCTTAAAATTGACAAAAATGCATAAAAAACAAAAAAAAAATTTTTTCGGATTTTGGTCCAAAATTTTCTAAGTCCTACCCGGACCCAAAATTTTCAGGGGAAAAAATTTTTTTTTTTTTTTTTGTCTTAAAATTGACAGAAATGCATAAAAAACAAAAAAAAAAAATTTACGGATTTTGGTCCAAAATTTTCCAAGTCCCACCCGGACCCCAAATTTTCAGGGGAAAAAAAAAAATTTTTTTGTCTTAAAATTGACAGAAATGCATAAAAAACAAAAAAAAATTTTTTTTCAGATTTTGGTCCAAAATTTTTTAAGTCCCACCCGGACCCCAAATTTTCAGGGGGAAAAAAAAAAATTTTTTTTTTTTTGTCTTAAAATTGACAGAAATGCATAAAAAACAAAAAAAAAATTTTTTTCGGATTTTCGTCCAAAATTTTCCAAGTCCCACCCGGACCCAAAATTTTCAGGGGAAAAATTTTTTTTTTTTTTTTTGTCTTAAAATTCACAGAAATGCATAAAAAACAAAAAAAAAAATTTACAGATTTTGGTCCAAAATTTTCTAAGTCCCACCCGGACCCCAAATTTTCAGGGTAAAAAAAAATTTTTTTTTCTGTCTTAAAATTGACAGAAATGCATAAAAAACCCCCAAAAATTTTTTTTCGATTTTCTAAGTCCCACCCGGACCCAAAATTTTCAGGGGAAAAAATTTTTTTTTTTTTTTTGTCTTAAAATTCACAGAAATGCATAAAAAACAAAAAAAATTTTTTTTTCGGATTTTGGTCCAAAATTTTTCAAGTCCCACCCGGACCCCAAATTTTCAGGGGGAAAAAAAAAATTTTTTGTCTTAAAATTGACAGAAATGCACAAAAAAAAATTTTTTTTCGGATTTTGGTCCAAAATTTTTCAAGTCCCACCCAGACCCCAAATTTTCAGGGGAAAAAAAAATTTTTTTTTTTTTTTTTTTGTCTTAAAATTGACACAAATGCATAAAAAACAAAAAAAAAAATTTTTCGGATTTTGGTCCAAAATTTTCCAAGTCCCACCCGGACCCCAAATTTTCAGGGGGAAAAAAAAAACAACATTTTTTGTCTTAAAATTGACAGAAATGTATAAAAAACAAAAAAAATTTTTTTTCGCATCTTGGTCCAAAATTTTCTAAGTCCCACCCGGACCCATAAATTAGGTACTTATGACCCAATAAGCACTCATGTAAAATTTGGTTCAAATCGGCCTCGCGGATTGGAAAATAGAAATTTGGGGCGGGGCCAAAATTTTTGCCCCTCCTTTAACATCGTCAAATATAGCCCCTTCAACTTCTCTTGAACAAACTTGAGTCTACACCTCAAAAGGAAGCTGCATACCAAATATCAAGTCTCTGCTATTGCTGGTTCTTGAGAAGAAGATTTTTTAAGAATTGCAGCATTTTTGCCCCATCCCTCTGCTCAATGTGAGCCGAAACCTAATTTGACAAAAAATCAAAGTCCGCAGACACAATCCCTTCTCACATGAAATTTCATTAACATGCGGCCAGTGGTTTGGGAGAAAAAGCCCAAACACCACCTTCACGAAGGACGCCGGACGACGGACGAAAAGTGATCGGAATAGCTCACCCTGACTTTCAGTCAGGTGAGCTAACAAGTTTTTAGTTAACTCTGTGACTGTATGCTGGTGCAACTGTTTTGTTGCAGTAAAAAAATAATTCTTCAAAACACCTTTGGAGATGTCAAACATTTCGGCCGAAAAAAAACAAAAGCGCCGCTGCCTGAGAATCTAAAGATTAATTTTGTTTTGCCTTAAGCATTGAAACTAAATATGACAAGAAAAAAAACACTACCTAATTCTTTATTAAAACTTACTCTTCATACAACTGTGAGTAGAACTGTGCTGTAAGTGATGATATTTCTGCTCCAACTAGTATAAAAGGCAACTGTTGATTGCTACTAACTCGAAATAATTTATGGAAATCTTCAGTCATTCTGTGAAAAACAAAAACAAATAGTGCAGAGCAATGTCAGGTTTAGCCAAATTACTCTAACTGCATTGTTAACTTTTAATCATCTGTTACTGAATTTGATGACTTTTTTACCAATGCAAAAAAAAACAACCTGTTTCAATGTTCAGGGGATCCCAGAGGAAGTTTACTAAATACTATACAATTCATTTAAAAATCTTGATGTGTGGGAATGAAGTACAATGTAACTGATTTTTTTTTCTCAAGATTATCCTAAACCAATAAAGAGTCGAAATCTATCCAACACAATGGACAAAAACAATTTGAAATTTTGAACCCTTTTCTTTCTTTTCTTCTTTGTCATCTCATTAGATCAGGATCATCAAGCTTGTTTCAATTAGAAGTCCTAAGCTATGATAAACCTTTTTATCCCATAAATAACCATTTATTTGAACAATAAAGGCCTTGGATAAATTTTTGCTTTATTCACATAGTAGGGTGATAATTTTTCCCCATAGGTTTAACACTGAAAGAATTTATTCCCCAAGTAGCGATGGACTTGTTGATCTCTGGCCTCTCCACATTTGTCTAGCATAATTAATAATTTGATTGTTGATTTCTTTAAATCTTTTTGAAAGTATTACACAATGCCAGTAGAAAACACCACACACTGCTCATATAATAAAGTATTTTTGCAAGTTTAGCTCAAGTTTGTAGGGGAATTATTTTTAGACAGAAATGTATTACTGCGCCCTGTTTATTTTTGCCAATTTTGCTGGTCAATCGAATTGGACCAATGTGCTCCTCACTTCTCGCTGAGTTTTGTAGTGAATTATAGCACAATTTTGCTACGACTGCCCTGTAGAAGATTTATGGGATAAACAAAATAAACATATAATAGTGTTTTCAAGTAAAAAATGTATTCTACTAGTAGAATTAAGAATGAAGCCGACTCGCCAGAGGCTCGTCAATTTCATTTTTAACCCTACTCGTAGAATAAATTTTTTACTTGAAAACACTATACGTTTTTTCTATATGTACACAATTTATGTTTTAATGTGCCAAACATCTCAGGAAAGCACTATACAAGAGGCTCCATGGGACCTGAGGTGCTCTCCTGTCCAAAGCTGTTTAAAGAAGGATTCAATTAGCATCTATGGGTAGATAACACAACAGAGGAATGAAGTTATTTAATTATTTATAACTCTGTCGTCCATACCAGATGATTTTTTTCTATAAATGGGATGCTACCACAGAAGTAATGCCCAGATTTTCAGTAATGGAAAACTAGTGAGTCCAAAATTTGGACTCCAAATATCAACCTGGGGGCTTAACTTGAATAAACTTGAATCTGACCCCTTCTTCTCCACCCCCAGGATGCTGTATAGCAAATATCACTAGATTCTGAAGAGGGGATCTGAAGAAGGAGATTTTTTAAATGATTATTCGTCATATTACACAGTTAAAATTTGGGCCCTCATAGTGAGCCTAAATACTAAACCAAGGACTTTATTTGAAAAAAAATTGAAATCCCCCCTCCCCCCTAAATAGGGAGCTCAAATATTAACTGAGGGACTTAATTTTAACAAATTTGAAACTAACACCCCTAAGGGAGGTGTATACCATGTATCAAAAGATTGTAACTGGGGGGTTGTGAAAAGAAGTTTTTTAAAGAATATTCCTCATATTGCACCAAGTAAATTCAGGCTCCAATAAGGGGCCACATATTAATCAAAGGACTTGATTTAACAAACAGGAATCTGATCCCTGTATACAATACATCAAAACAATTGAATCTGATCCTATAAGAATGCAATATACCATATATTAAAAGAGTATGACTGGTGAATCTGAAGAAGATTTTTAAAGATTAATCCCCAAATTGCACTATGTTAAAATGTGCACACCCATAGAGAGCCCAATTATTAGTTTAAACAATATTTATTTCCAAACAAACAATAAGAAATACAAACAATCAAGCCAGTATTGTGTACATAAGTATGGAAATGGATTCAGCAGGAAGCTAGAAAGCTTATACAAGGCTGTCTCCATATGAGAGTACAGTGGAGCCCACTTAATTGGATATCTCTTAATTGTATATCCCTGTTAATTGAATATAATACATACACAATATATACAAATACAAAACCATTTACCATACCTTCAGTACAAATTTGATCTGTTAATTGCATATGGGTTGTAGAGTAAACTCCTGTTAATTGTATATAAATTTTTGTAATATGTCGAAAAAATTACTGTGACACGCACCAAATTACCCTTATTCATCAACCTTTTTGGCCTCACTACATCCAATACAGGCATTTATTCTATTATATCTTGTTCGACAGAGCTCATAGAGCTCTGTCAAACAAGATATAATAGAATAAATGCTCAGTTTACCTCCAGAACACAGGAAACTGGCCAAATTCCTGTTAATTGTATACTCCTGTTAATTGAATAATTTTCACTGGCAAAATGGATATTCAATTAAGAGGATTCTACTGTATTACATGTAATGATATCAGGAGTACAAGGGATTTTTATTATTTTATTATTATTATTTAAGCCCAATTATTAAGTGATATACTTCATTTGGAGAAACTTGAATTAAAAAAATTAAAATTAAAAATTATTTTTCATATTGCACTAAGTTCAAACTTAGGTTCTAATAGGAAGGCCAAATATTAACCCAGGGACTTGGCTTGAACAAAATTAGATCTACAGTAACCTCCCTACTGATGGTGTATACCAAACATTAAAAGATTGTGAATGGTGGATCTGAAGAAGATTTTTAAAGAATATTCCCCATATTGCAATAAGTTAAAATTCGCCCCCACCCCCCCTCCCCCATAGGAAACCCAAATATTGACTGAGGGATTTGATTAGAACAAACTTGAATCTGATCCTTCTAACAATGATGTACACCAAATATTAAAAGATTCTGACCTGCGGTTCTGAAGAAGATTTTTAAAGATTATTCCCCACAATGCCCGAAGTGAAAATTAGGGCTCCAGCCTCCAAGTATGAACTGAGAAGTTTCATTTCAATAAACTTGTAACCTATGGATGTTGTATACCAAAAATCAAGAGATTCTGATCAGTAGTTCAGGGGCAGAAAAAAATTTCTGCAAAATTGCTGAATCAACATGCAGTACGCCTCAGTACACAGTGCAATCATGCCCCTACATGGGCAATTGGGATGAAGTGCTTTCTCAAGAACATAACACAGGATTGAACCGTGGACCTTTTGGTTTGAAGTCCAATGCCTTTTTTCAATATAAATGTGCACCATGCATAATATTTTACAAAATGGTTCAGTGTGTGCTGTCCAGCCACATGCTAAAGCTATATGAAACTCCTAAAACTTGGTAAAACTAAGTCTACCTTTCCACAGTATAAGACTGCCACATTATTCTTTTATTTGTTTCTGTATTATCATTGTCTCCATTCTCTAACATTTGTGTTCGATTCTGTAAAATAATGAAAGTGTCAATGACACTGTAGCTCAACTTGTCAAGACAAAGACATGTACATGTATAGTGACACAGCAATGACAAACATCTAGGTAATGACCTGATAACAAAGGTACATATAAAGTATTGTAACGGTCTGTACATAAATACTGACCATTGTCTGTAACAAATGTATAGGTAAAGTATTGTAAAGGTGGGTGACAGTCAGATGCTAAACTAGAAAAAAATCTTAGAGTCCCAGAGTGGGTCTGACTGAACCCCAAAATATTTGTTCTCATAGCACAGTGATAACAAAGGCACCCCAAAACACACTCATTCCTGTCCCAAGGTGAAAACAAAGGTACCCAAGAAGTTTCACAAATATGAGCTGTGTAGAAGTTGTGACAAAAAACTGATTGGACCTAATTTCGGTACAAAATGGCCACTGGCAGCCATCTTGAATTTTGGACCGCACCCAGAAACACTCGTTCTCGTCCCAAGGTGATAACAAAGGTACCCAAGAAGTTTTGTGAAGATCGGTTCATAAATACAGCCTCTAGTCCGAGCCGTATTGACATGTGCACTTACAGTGTATAAGTAGCACTGAATAAATCAAAGTTTATCTAATTTGCATAATTTCTGCACGAGAAAAAAACCCGTACTATATGTGATGTATTCCATGTTACTAAACATTCATACAAAAATTTATTCAAATCAGAACTTTCATACAGAGTTCTGTACAAAAGGCTGATTACACTAATTTTGGTACAAAATGGCTGATGGTGGCCATCTTGAATTTTGGACCACACCCAAAAACACTCGTTCTCATCCCACGGTGATAACAAAGGTACCCAAGAAGTTTCATAAAGATCGGTTCATAAATACGGCCTCTAGCCTGAGCCGTATAGAAGTTGTGTACAAAAAACTGATTAGACCTAATTTCGGTACAAAATGGCCACTGGCAGCCATCTTGAATTTTGGACCGCACCAAGAAACACTCGTTCTCGTCCCAAGGTGATAACAAAGGTACCCAAGACGTTTCGTGAAGATCGGTTCATAAATACAGACTCTAGCCCGAGCCGTATTGACATGTGTACTTACTGTGTGTAAGTAGCACTGAAAAAATCAAAGTTCATCTAATTTGCATAATTTCTGCATGAGAAAAAAACCCGTATTTTATGTGATGTATCTCATGGTCACACAAAAAATTATTCAAATCAGCGCTTTCATATGGAAGTTCTGTGCACAAATCTGATTGCACCAAATTTTGTACAAAATGGCTGCCATCGGCCATCTTGAATTTCGGACCGAACCCAAAAACACTCGTTCTCGTCCCACGGTGATAACAACGGTACCCAAGGAGTTTCGTAAAGATCAGTTCATAAATACGGCCTCTAGCCCGAGCCGTATTGGAATTTGCACTTACAGTGCTGAAAGTAACACCAAAAAACATCAAAGTTAGTCTAATTTGCATAATTTACGAACGAGAAAAAAACCCGTATTATATGTGATGTATCCCATGGTACTAAACATTCATACAAAAAATTATTCAAATCAGAGCTTTCATATGGAAGTTCTGTACAAAAAACAGATTTCTGCATCGTCGGTACAAAATGGTGGCTAGCAGCCATCTTGAATTTTGGACCGCACCCAAAAACACTTGTTCTTGTCCCACGGTCATAACAAAGGTACCCAAGAAGTTTCGTAAAGATCGGTTCATAAATACGGCCTCTAGCCCGAGCCGTATCCAATTGTTGACGGACAGACGGATGACGGGCCATGGCATAAGCTCAAATTTGGCTTTGCCAAAGTTGAGCTAAAAATTGAACTGCAGTGCTTCTGACTTAAATTTTTTTATTATTAAGGTATAATGACACTTTCAACAGCCAGGGTCTCCTCGTGTCAGAGTTTTATGTGTGGAGGAACCTGGAGAGAGCCATCCAACATGGATGAGCAACTGTCAGACTCTCCAATGTACCAACTCTGCACAAACAGGGTTAGCAGTGTTTGAAGACAAATGCACCATCAACATGCAGTACCCCTTAGTACACAGTGCCACTGTGTCCCAACTTGGGGAATCAGGATCAACTGTCTTGTCTAGGACACAATGTTGGGATCCCCAGCTGGAATCTAACAATGGACAAGCCAGAAAATAAGCAGACTGTCATCTGCAAAATGAGGTCCCCAGAGGGTGAATTTAGTGATGCTACCCTGCACATGCAGGGTAGCATCACTAAATTCACCATCTGTGAACCTCAATCTGAATCAGGGTCTCAAAACTAAACAGAAAGAGGTACCCAGAGGATAAATTGGCCCACTGTATAGGATGGCATCATCAAATTCACCCTCTGGAGACCTCATTCTGCAAATGTCAGACTACTTATTTTCAGGCCTGACAATGGACCTTGCAGTTTGAAGTCCAATGCCACAACCACAGAGCCACCACGCACCTGAGCCCATTTAAATGGATATCTCGTAATTGATAATTGAATAAACCTATTACCGGTAAGTAAATATATCAAACCCAAAACCATTTATCATATCACCAATACAAATTTGATTTAACTGCATGTTGATTATTGAATAAGCTTCTGTCAAATAAAATATCTTGTTAAATGTTGAGAAATTATCAGTGCTTATAGATTTATTTATTTACTGGTGTTTAAGGTCACATACTTATGCACAATGGCTAATCATGACCGTGAAAGTTTATGGTTGGAGGAAGCCGGAGTACCCGAAGAGAACCACTGAGCATCGATGAGCAACTGTCTTCTCCTCAACATTCTAACTCTGTTCAAGCTCTGCTCAAGCAGGGTTACAGCGGCTGAAGACATGTGCACCATCGAAGTCAGTACGCTTTAGTACACAGTATCATTATGCCCCCCATGTAGGCAACCAGGATAAAGTGCCTTGCCCAAGGACACAATGCGGATCGTCCCAGACAGGGATTGAACTCGGGACCTCAAGCATAGAAGTCCAACAGTCTACCATTGAGCCACTGCGCTCCCCTTTACCTAACATGAAAAGCAGACGACACTTGCAAACAAAATTCTTGAAAAACCAACTTTTTTCATTATTTGTCTCAAAAACATAGGTTATGACCACTCATTGGAATGAGCTCGTTCCAAAGAGGGGTCATAACCTTTGTTTTTGAGACAAAAAATTAAAATATAATGAAAATTAATTTTTGTGAATAGCGCTGGCCAGTTTTGGCCATTACATTGGGTAAAGGGTTAATTGAATATTTTCACTGGCAAAGTAGCTATTCCTTTAACAGGGTTCCACTGTATGGAGTAAAGTTATTTTTGCTTACAAGCAAATGAGCTCAAGTGTGCAAAAGTACTTTTCCTATGCATTCATATTTGCTGCAAGTAAACATCATTATTCACATTTCCAATTTATTTCTTCATTTCATTTACAATGGATGGGCTAAAGTTTTATAGAAGATGACACAGTTTATCCTCTTGACTATGTCCAGGATTAACACCTGCCGTATGTCAGGTAAAGAATATGAGGCAAAAAGAAAGGTCAACTAAAACTGGGAAACTAAAACCGAGTTCATCAAATAGTTGCATTCTAAGTACTTAATTCTACGAACTGCACCTCAGAAGAAATCAGCGACCCTTGTCTTTTTCAAATTTCTTGGATGCCCTAGAATTAAGAAAGGATGCTGGATTTGTTTATATTGGCATGGGGGGGATTGCGTGGTTCAGTATAGTTTTGCTAGCCGGTTGGTGCCGAAGGAAACTCTCTTGTCGTGGGTTCGAACCCCCACCATGCCAATGTAAATAAAACCGAGTTATATTGAAAACTTTTGAGGATGATTGCCTTGTTGAAAGTTTTTGACCACTGTGTCTGAATTTTATCATGACTCGATCAGTTATGATTCTATCATGAATTATGGAGGCAAGTGTGTATTAATATAAATATGCAATATTGTTTATAGACAGAATGGCATTCGTGTTCGAGCTGTCATTTTTTATCGCACAAGATTGATTTGGGCAGAGGGATAATATTGAACGAGAAGCCAAAATTGATCGAGTCTGGTAAATGAAAAGGTCAATGACCCTGTAGCTTAACTTGACTGTGTGTTGTGCATGATGAAAAGGATAATGTTCAATGTTTATGAAAGGATTATGAAATATGACAAGAATTGTGATAACTGAGAATATGTTAATTTCTGTTCCCTGTATGACATGTTTTCAATCAAAATTTAAATTTTATAGTAAATTTCCTTTTTTATTATACCTACCACAATTGTTTACTACAGGCTTGCACTACAGTGGAAGTCCATAACTCGGATAATATACTCTCTATTTTTGTCTGTCCCAAGCAATTTGGGAAAGAAAAGTGGTGCAAAAGCACCAAGAAAAAATAAGCCAAAACTGGGTCGAGTGCAACCAGCGTAGATCCAGTACAACTCCACAACTTCCATTGCCAGTGCGCATATACGTCGCTAATGACTCATTCTTTTTGAATCCGCCAACGTTAGAGTTATGTGATCAGCGGGGAGGAAGGATTCTTACCCGTATAAGAAGACGGGAGTGCCTCCATGTAAACAATTGTGGTAGGTATAATAAGAAAGGAAATTTACTATAAAATTTAAATTTCTTATCAACCTACCCACAATTGTTTACTACAGGCTGAATAGACAATAGGCTGGAGGGAATCGCATAACCAACCCACACATAACACCAGTGCACTGGAACCGTGAAGCAGAAGGAAGAGGTCCCGAGGCTTATCAACCACAGTGTTACAATCAATAGTAAAAGACAATTAAAGGATACATATGGGTCTGTGTGACACACAGACAGAAAAGAGCAGTAACAGCACAAGGCTGAAACTGACCTTCAAGAAGCCTAATGGCTAGGGCAGACAACAGCCTGAGCAGAAGAAAGAGGACCCAAGGCAAAAAGGTTCTCCGTCTGCTCCTGCAACTGACGCAGATAGAAGGTGGAGAAAGTAGAGGCATTTCTCCAATAGGCTGCCTACAAAACATCCGACAACTTGTCGGAGTTAGAATAAGCCCAAGAGGTAGACAATGCACGCACCTCGTGGGCAGAAATATGATTGGTAATACAATCGCCAGCTGCTAAACGACCGTAAGCCGTACGAATAGCAAGACAAATCCATCGAGAAATGGATTGAGGAGAGATCTTCTGTCGACCAAGAATAATAGACAGAAAAAAACGTTTCCTGCCTTTCCGTATGAATTGTGTCCGATTGAGATAAATGCGAATAGCACGGACTGGACAGAGCAAAGGGCAATTACCCTCAACAGAAGGAAGAGCCCTGATACAGATAGGAGGAGTAGTATCTGGTAACTGATTCTTGGCCAGAAAGAGCAATCAGTGGTAAAAGTAACACTGTTGGGAGAGCTCCTAAAAAAGGCCGGGTCAACCGAGAGGGCATGAAGCTCACTAACCCGTCTGGCAGAAGCCATCAGAAAAGCCGTCTTATATGTGAGAAAACGCATATCCACCTAGGATAAAGGTTTGAATGAAGCCCCCCCCCCCCCCATCCCCCCCCCCCCTCCCAAAGCAAAGCAGCACCCACGAAAGATTCCATCGTGGGGTAAGAAGCAAAGTCTGAGGCCTTTTCAAAGAAAAGTGCCTAACAAGCTTGGAGAGGTAAGGATTAGTGCCGATACGACGCTTCCCCACATAAGAAAAAGTAAAAAGTCTCTGAAAGCATGGACCTGTAACCCTTGTTGGTAACAGGCTGGAGACTCTGAGAATCAAACAGATATACCAGAAACTCCGCAATCTGTGAAATCGAAGGATTGGCATAATCAATAGAGTGATCAGCACACCATCGACAGAAGACCTTCCACTTAGCTGCATAAGCTAAACCAGTGGAGTGCCTCCTTGAAGAAGAAATGCACTTCACTGCTTGTCTAGAAAAACCTCTACGGAGGAGACAGGACCTGACAAAAGATATGCTTGAAGGCACAATGAAGTCGGGTCGACGTGAAACCTCCTCAGGTGACCTTGGCAAAGAAGGTCGCGATGTAGAGGGAGACGTGCCGGAACCGCCGCCATCAACGAGCGGAGCTGATTGATCCACACCCGCTGAGGCAGCAGGGGAGTGATCAGAATGATTCGACAACTGCAGGTTCGAATTTTGGCTAGAACCCGAGGCAGAATCAGAACCGGCGGGAAGGCGCAGCCGGCGAGACCGTTCCAATCGAGTGACAGAGTGTCCACGGCAAAAGCCAGAGGATCTGGACACGGGGACACAAAAGTGTCCACCTGATGGTTCCATCGAGTCGCAAAGAGATCGATGTGGGGACGTCCCCAGAGATCGCAAAGAGATGGGAACACTGCCCTGTGGAGCGTCCACTCGGTGGAAATGACCCTGTCCCGTCGGGACAGGGAGTCGGCTAGGACGTTCAGACGACCGGGAACGTGACGAACAACCACCCCGGCTTGGACATCCTGAGTGAGCTGTAGGAGATCCCGAGCCAATTCGTACATTGGAACCGAGAACATGCCGCCCTGGTTCCGAATGTAAGCAACCACTGTCGAATTGTCAGACAAAAGAAGGACCTGGCGATTCGACAGGTGAGGGATCCACTGCCTGAAACTCAGAAGAAGAGCAAGAAGCTCCTTCTGGTTGATGTGTAGAGCTGCCTGATCCTGGTCCCACATCCCATGAAGGGAAAGACTTAGAGGATCCAACGTCGCACCCCATCCGAGGTCGCTGGCATCTGCCGTCAGAACGCAATCGGACGTGGGTAAGTCCAACGGAACACCCTGCGTAAGCCACTGGACATCCGTCCAGGGGAGAAGGTGAGGATAAAGAGATTCTGGAAACTGAAGCACCAGATCCAGAGAATCTACATTCGGCCTCCAACGACTGAGCAGAAAGTGTTGGAGAGGTCTGACACGGAGCCGACCTAGAGGAATGAGATCCGTCACCGAACCACAGAGACCGATCAGCAGGAGAATACTCTGTGCCGTCGCGGATGTGGACTGGGACAGAGTCAGAGCAAAAGCTGAGAGAATCACAGCCTTGGCCTTGGGAACCGCTACCAAATTGAATTGGGTGCGGAAAGCCATCCCCAGATGACAAAACGACTGAGAAGGGACCAGGTCCGACTTCTCCTCGTTGACTCTGAATCCTAGCGACGTGAGCAAGCTCAACAGAGTGGCGACATCCGACTCCAGTAAGGCAGCATTGGAATGCCCCTGGAGGATATTGTCCAGATATGCCGAAGTAGTCACCCTGCACTGTGTGTGATGGAAAGCTATCACATGCGACATCAGTTTGGTGAAGGCCCAAGGAGCCAGGTTGAGGCCGAAAGGCATGGCCTTGAACTGGTAAACTCACCCCCAGAAAAGCGAACCTGAGATACTTCCGTGATGCCCAATGAATCTGAACGTGAAAGTAAGCGTCTCGCAGGTCGATGCTGGATGCGAAATCTCCCTGGTGAATGGAACGGCGGACCGACCTGAAAGTCTCCATGCTGAACTTGGGAGAAATGATAGACTGGTTCAGGATAGATCGATAACCGGTCGGAGTCGGCTGTCCTTCTTCGGCACCAAGAACAGGTGGGAATAGAACCCCACTGACTGAATGTTCTTGACGACCTCGATCGCCCCATTTGTCAGGAGATTGTCTATCTCCGTGGACAAAAGTTCCCGACGTAAAACGTCTGAAGGAACTGTGGTTGGAAGAGGCACCCTGGACAGAGTGGGGAGCCTTCGGAAGGATATTCGCAGCCTGGACCGAACAACATCTAACACCCAAGGATCAGATGTGATGGTGGCCCAACAGTCTGCAAACTCTGCTATCCTTCCTCCAACCTGGGACGAGTCGAGGTGAGGACCTTCATTTTGAGCCCCGACGAGGCCCGCGAGAGGAGAAACCACCTCCTATACTGAATGAAGAATCCTGAGACTTCCCTCTAGTCTGCGGATGCTTACCTTTACCCCATGAGTAAGAAGTAGAAGCGGTGGTATAAGGATCAGCCTTTTGCTTCGCAGAGGAAGCAGAAGGTACTTGTTAGGCTTGGAATGGCCCCTGTCTTCCCTAGAAGGCTGATCAAGCTGACAAAACAGCAGCTGATCTTTGGAATGACGTAGGACGTCAATCCGGACCAACGACCTGGAACCATGGAAAAGTTGCGGACCTGACAAAGAAGCAGATCGAAGAGTAGCTCGCTGCTCCTCAGGAAGGGATCGGCCTGTGTCCAGCACAGAGTCCCTTCGAACTAATTCCAGATTAGCCGTGTTACAGGCATGCGTGTAAGATGCATGAGCGCCTTGGACAGTACACACAAAGGAGCCTGTACCTTGTCAAACTTATCTGGAAGCAGATAAGCAGCTAAAGCTGAGACATCGTGATCTGAGAGAGAAAGCATACCAAGCATCTTTCTCGATAACCCTAACGTGGACTCCAGAGGCGTCATCGGAATGACGGCAGACTTGGGCTTGGAAAGCCCGAGGGAATTGGAGTCCTGATCCAAAACCGTCAAAGTCTGGCAGACTGCCGGATTGGCAGAATCGTATGAAGGATAACGCGCCGGAGGCAAAAAGGTGTCAACCCTGGTAAAGAACGGAGCCTTCGTAGCCTTGGAACTCAGTTTAGAGTCCAAGGCTGAAAATGCTTCAACCACCGACTGCCCACAAGCAGGTTGCTCCATAGGCTGTTGGCGCGCGACCGATGATCGCAGCCTGGCTGACACTGTCTGCTGGTTTGATGGTTTGAGATCCGGAAGGAACCCAAACACAAAGTCAAGAGCTGCTCCCAAGTCTGAAGACTGCTGGCCCTCGACATCAAGCATGTCTGACTCTTCCCCTGAGTCGAAAGACATACCCATCGTGGGCACCAGGGGATCAGAAAGCGGCCTGTTTCCAATCACGGAAGGCTGCGCCATAGGGGGCGCCTGAAAACCTCTTCGACAGAACCTGAATGAGTAAGGAGAGGGCCACCCTAAGCTCACTGCCCGTACTGGCCAGTGCGACAAGGGAACGAACCGGCAAAGTGGCTTCACCTCTGACCCTCTTAACCAGCGAAGGGTCACGATCCTCCAAAACACCCGACGGGGACGACGGGCGGCAGCCGAAACGTCTGAAGACAGACGTGTATAGGGGTACGACGCACCCCGAGGATCAACATAGTGGGAACTCATGAGAGTCACCGCGGACCTCTACGGGGCAGAAGGTCCAGGCTGCACAAAAGACGTTGGTCCCCCAAAACTGGTCGTGAGGCCAGAATGAGTGGATGGAAACGCCACGGAGTTCATAGTGTCCCTACTAAGAACATCCGAATCCAATGACACAACTGTGGTGCTCGGTGGTGCAGAGACCACAGTAGAGGGTTCGGCTGGCAGCCCCTTCCAACTTCGCTGAGTTGAAGTCAGGGAAGGCTGAGGCCGATATCCCACGTCTACACTACCAGACATCCCTGCAGTCGCTGCAGGGTAAAGCCGAGGCCGGCTGAAACTGACGACGAAGCAGACGGACCAGCAGTAATAGTAGATACGTCGGGAGTCGTTGAGGTTGGTGGAATTGTGGAGAGAGCACCCTTGCTCGGCTCCAAAGGAGGAGTCACAACCCTAGTGACAGCCTCAGATGTCGACTGGAGGGGGACCGCAGTCCCGGAACCAGGCACCTCTTCACCAGAACACTCAACAGCTCCCGCAGTATCCACTACAGGAATAGACTGCACATCCCCCATGGAGGAGGAATAACTCTCACCAGACATGGTCGACTCAGGAGCCCCCTAACGACTGCGTTCTCCTTTCCCGCGGGAGCGGGAGGTACGGCCACAAGAACGCACTACACGGTTCACTGACGCCCAGAAAGTGGATGACCAAGATCCACAAAGACCACAGGGCCGATCGGCCGAACACCCATTACATGAGGAGCATGAAGCATGTGAATCGTCCACATGCTTTGGAAGCAAACATTGCCCACAAGGAATAGTCCTGGGCATGATAGAGGTGAGAGAAGCAAAGAAGGTGAAATCAGATGAAAACAGAAGAACACCCCCAAATAAGAGAAAGGTGACAGAAAATTAGACCCCAGATGGTCGACCGGGAACCAGACAACAGAATGACCACTCTCAAAGGAGAGAAGAAAATCTGCAGAAGTGGTACCCCGCTGACACCTAACTCTAACACAATTAGAAAAATGAGCAATTTAAACATTTACAATAATTGTGAAAAGAAATTAAGTCCGAACCGCATAGCACACGAAATTCGCGCGCGACTCGGAGAAAGAACATATAAAATACAAGACGGATAATAATTGTATGGAGAATATAATAAATAAACCGTTCCTGATAATACAAAAGGATACTTGGATCCACAATGAAGCAGGAAACAACAATCAACGAGTTGGATGAACATTGATATGAGTGCAGAAGAACATCTCGTCACATGGCAGATGAAAAAAAAGAATGAGTCATTAGCGACATATATGCGCACTGGCAACGGAAGTCGTGGAGTTGTACTTGGGAGAGAGCACCCCGTACTGGGCCTGCGCCGGTTGCACTCGACCCAGTTTTGGCTTATTTTTTCTTGGTGCTTTTGCACCACTTTTCTTTCCCAAATTGCTTGGGACAGACAAAAATAGAGAGTATATTATCCGAGTTATGGACTTCCACTGTAGTGCAAGCCTATAGTAAACAATTGTGGGCAGGTTGATAAGAAATAATTTGAGGTATAGACTGTACTAAAGAATTGAGGGGTAGGTTAATGTGGCCCTCACTGTCAATGTATGTCAACCAAAGTTAACAAGTTACAGTGAAATTGTTCCAAAACGAGTCATCCTATTAAGTTACAATGAAATCCCTTCATAAATACGGCTTGTAGACTGTGCTAAAGATTTTCGGACTTCGGGCCTGTGTAGCCATCACGGTTGAACGATCACAACCAAAAGGGGACGTCCTCATCTAGACATTATAATGAGTCATCCTACAAAGTTGCAATGAAATCCCTTCATAAATATGACCTGTGTCTGTGCTAAAGGTTTTCAGCTCGCATAGCTGTCATGGTTAAAGGATCACGATCAAAACGGGATGTTCTCATTATGATGAACCGATTATCAAAACTTACTATGAACCGATTGCCAATTATTTCTCTGCCGATTATGCCGATTCCGATGGTTGAAATAGGACCCAGAAGAAAATCTGTTAGTGCCTATCATACTGCAGTATTTCGTTGATAAATCGCTAAATTACGAAATCATAATACCACTTAAGTTTTCAGAGTATGCATGTTTAGTGCTGGGCAATATTAGCCAAATTAATACTAGCATTTTTGGAAGCCGGGTTGGGGGAAGATCGGTATAAATGGTACAATCGCACGATATTGGTCTCTTGTGATGATTGTGTGTTATTCTGGTAAATAGTGTTAATACGGTTTTGTGTAAGAATACAATACTATACAATGGCTATATTTACCAGGAAGATACTGAGCACACATACTTTGTGTCTTAATTGAATAATAACTTTAATGTTAATTAATGTGTGTTGTGAAGTTGTATGGCACATTGTTCACGCGACGTAACAATATATTATTTAATGCTCATTGTTCAACTTGTTACCTCTCTTGATGTGTTTCTTCAGTGTTTACACCAAGGGAGGTAACTGAATTAAAAAATGAACTTGACAAACTGAAAACGTGTTTGTGAATTACAATCATCTACCATCGAAAAAAGAGTGGGTTTTTTTTTTAGTTTTTCTCTAATTTTTATTTCTTATTGTATTGCAATGCTTGCATCATGAAGTACTACAGACTAGCAGCTGAACACATTTTATTTTTATGTGCACCCAATGCAACGTTGTACAGCACGTTGATTGAAGAGGGGTGGCATCAATCAGCTGGGAATAGTGGCAATCTCGTACCGATTGCTGATGGTAAATTCTGTAATATCATGGCTCTGCAAATCCCTAAATATTCTGATATGGACTACACACGTTTTTAATGGGGAAACTTTATTGAAATGGCCAGATATCAAAGAGATTTTAATAGTCAGAGTTAAATATAGAATAACCAGAAACTGCCTGTTTTTATCTGCCAGTTGTCATAATCGGCCAATGGCCCATAACCGGCCGGTTCCGATTGCTGATACCGATTATCGGTTCATCACTAGTTCTCATCTAGACATTTGGAGTCATCCTAATAATGTTACAATGAAATCCCATCATAAATACAACCTGTAGACTGTACTAAAGGTTTTCGGGCTTCAGGCCCCTGTAGCCATCACAGTTGACCTTTCGCGACCAAAAGGGGACGTTCTCATCTCGACATCATACAAAGTCATCTTACCAAGTTACAATGAAATCCCTCCATATTAAGTACGACCTGTAAGCTTTTCTAAAAGTTTTGGGGTTTCAGGCTTGGGCAGCCATCACGGTTGACAGATCACGACCAAAAGACGATGTTCTCATCTAGACAATATACAATCATCCTACCAAGTTATAACGAAATCCCTTCATAAATTCGACCTGTAGACTGTGCTATCACGGTTGACTGATTGCGATCAAAAGGGGACGTTCTCATCTAGACATGACCTCAAACATGTATATGAAATTTCATGACAATCAGACAAGAACTACGGGGTGTAGCCTGTGCTAAAGAAAAAAGTGAACAGACTCCCAGACTAACAGACTCACAGACTAACAGACTTCCACACGCGTGATGGCAATAGCTTATCTTGACTTTGTCAAGTTAAGCTAAAAATGACAGTTTGAACACATCTGCTGTTCTGTATTTATTGCACGCCTACAGTTTACTAAGAAAATATTAACCAATTTTGGTGGAGCGATAATACTGAACTTAAAGCCTTCGGCTTCGAAATCGATCTGGTGCCATACAAAAATGAAAGTTCAAACGTGTGTGCTGTTCTGTATTTATTGCACACCTACAGTTTACTAAACAAGAGGCCCCAAGGGGCCTTAATTGCTCACTTGACAAGTTGTTCAAAGAAGTATTTTGGACCACATTCAGCTAATCATGGCTCATCAACACTCAAGAGGAATGAAGTCATGAAATTATGTTTGGGTCCTTTTTTAAAACATAAATTCACTCTTATTCCTTCAAAACGCATTTTGTAGCAATTTTGTTTCCTCCACCTAATTGATCCCCAGGGACGGGTAGTGAGGTTGGTGGTCAAAGAGGTATTTTTTTTTTTTGCGGGGGGGGGGAGGAGGTTGTATAAAATCACTCCAAATCTTGCAATGTGTATATATTTTTCAGCCAAACATTTTGCTACATCTAACTGCCATCCCCCCCCCCCCCTCACAAGTAAGGGAGAGGAGGACATAGGTTAAAAACATTTTTGCATACAACGACTCTAATTCATCTAGGAACTCAATTTTGAAAAGAATCGAAAAAAAATTGTGATCCAAAATTTACAAGTTGTAACCGGACCCAAAATTTTCAGGCTATAATTTTTTTTTTTTTCGCCTCATAATTGAACAAAACGCATAAAAAATCCCCCCCAAAATTTCTGAATTTTGGTCTAAAATTTCAGTTCGAACTAGACCCAAAATTTTCAGGCTAATTTTTTTTTTTTTTTTTTTTTTTTGGTCTCAAAACTGAACAAAATGCATAGAAATCACAAAAAAAATTCCAAATTTTGGTCCAAAATTTCCAAGTCAGAACCAGCCCCAAAATTTTCAGGATAATGTTTTTTTTCGTCTCAAAATTGAACAAAATGCTTAAAAAATTGAATAAAATTTTTCTTTTTAAATTTTGGTCCAAAATTTCTAAACCCGAACCAGACCCAAAATTTTCAGCCCAAGGAGCCGATTTCAACAAACTTGAGTCTGCCCCTCCTGGAGATGATGTATACCAAATGTTAAAGGATTCTGACTGGTGGATCTGAAGAAGAAGACTTTTAAAGAAATTTCCTCATATTGCCTAAATATTAACCAAGCAACTCAATTTGAACAAACTTGAATCTAGCCCCTCTAGAGATGATGTATACCAAATATGAGAGGATTCTGATTGGTGAATCTGAGATTTTTCAAGAATATTCCACGTATTGCACTAAGTTAAATTTTGGCTCCAATAGGGGGCCCAAATATTAACCCAGGGACTCAATTTGAACAAACTTGAATATGACCCCCCCACCCCCTCCCCAGAGATGTTGTATACAAAATATGAAAATATTCTGAAAACTGGATCTGAAGAAGAGGATTTTTTTTATATTTTATGGGTGCCATCAGAGTTATGGCCCCCTGTGGTGCCTGGCGTGGGTGTGACAACTTTATTTGAACAAACTTGAATTGACATATGATAGGGAACATGCACACCAGATTTGGTTCAATTTGGTCAAGTAGTTTGTGAGGAGAAGTCGATAATGTACAGTTTATGACGGACGACGGACAGAAAGTGATTAGTAAAGCTCCCATTAAAAACAAAAATTATTGCCAAAAATAACCAAAAAGTAAACCAGAGGCTCAAGTGAGTCTAAAAACGCTCACCTGGCTCAAGTTGTCAAAAGAGATGAGTGTATCAGTAAGCGACTGGCATACAGAGCCCAAATATTAACCCAGGGACTCTATTTGAACAAATTTGAATCTCACACCCCTAGAGATGTCACACAACCAAATATGAAAAGATTCTAAATGATGGATCCGAAGAAGAAGATTTTTCAAGAAATTTTCTCACATTGCACTGAGTTAAACTATGGGCCCAATAAAGATTTTTAAAGATTATTCCTCATATTGCACTATGTTAAAATTCATACTCTAATGGGGAGTTCAAATATTAACCCAGGGACTTGATTTGAACAAACTTGAATCTGACCCCTTACAGATGTTATATACCAAATATGAAAAGATTCTGACTGGTGGATCTGAAGAAGAAGATTTTAAAAGAAATTTTCTCATATTGCACTAAGTTCAACTTTGGGCTCCAATAAAGAGCCCAAATATCAACCTAGGGATCCGATTTGAACAAATTTGAATCTGACCTTCCTAGAGATGTTGTGTACCAAATATCAAAAGAATATGAGTGGTGGATCTGAAGAAGGAGATTTTTTAAGCTTATTCCCCATGTTGCCTTAAGTTAATTAACCGGGCTCCTGTATTGAGCCCAAATATTAACCGAGGGGGTTTAATTTGAACACACTTGTATCTGACTGACCCCACCCCACCCCCCCCCCCCCACCCTCCCATGGATGCTGTATACAAATTATCAAAACGATTCTGATCAGTGGTTCTGAAGAAGAAAAAAAATTCTATTTTTGCAAACATGCTGACTCAGCATTTTTTCAATGCCACCCCGTATGTTCTGTGTTGTTTGGGAAATATGGGCATTTTAATTTTTTTCTATTTTTAGCCCCTGGGTTTCCCACAGGGCTGTAAGCAAATGTTTTTCTGACATCATTCAATTACTTAGGACCCACTTATACTACATACCAAATTTGTTTCAAATCGACCCACTGGTTCTTGAAAGACAAATTTTGGGCAGATATATGCTCCCACCCAGAGCCCAAATATTGGTCTACTAACTTCCCTTGAACAATCTTCAACACCAAGGGATGTTCCATGCCAAATATCAAGGCATTCTCTCTGGGTTCATGAGAAGATTTTTTAAAGTTTTTTAGGCTTTTGGGGCATTAACCAGAGCCTGAAGATGGCAGCTGCTTCATTTGAACAAAATAGAAACGGTATACTCCATAGATGGTCTGTGCGATATATGTTTGAATTTGACTCGATTGTTGTGAAGAAGAAGAAAAGTTTCCAAAAGTTAATGGACGACGGATGCCAAGTGATGGCAATAGCTCACACTGATTTGCAGTCAGGTAAGCTAAAAAAGAAATTGTTAAATAGTCCAAACATGTGATCCATATTGTTTAAGGACAATACAAAATTTTTTATTGTTCGCTGTGGTTTTTGCAGAAAAGGCATGTATTTTATGAAAATAAAAGCATAGGCCTGCAATAAAACCCTTTCCCTATAGTAATGACAAAACCGGCCATTCTATTATTTACAAAAGTTGCCACTCAAAGTTTGTATTTTTCAGTTTCTGTCTCAAAAACATAGCTAATGAGCTCTCATCTGGAATTTCATTCTGTTTGTTCCAGTGAGGTGTCATAAGCTATGTTTTTGAGAAAAAAAGGAAACATTTTAATTCAAGTAGTTTTTAACAACTGTCGTCTGCTATTCATGTTTTGTAAAACGTTAATAAATATACACCTGAACAAATTTACTTTGTACTTACATGAATGTAAATTATTACATTGATTTCTGCATGACTGGATGGCCGGAACGCACACTGATCCTATCTCGGGACATTTCGGGGCTTAAAATTCATGCGCAAATGATTCTCACAAGAAGAACAATGAGAATCAACTTGGATTTGCATGAAATGTTCATTTGATTCTCATCCTTGATTCTAAAACTGGCTTAAAAAAGCCAGAAAAATTCTTATTCTTTTCACCTTCATAACAAGTTGAAAAACTTCACTTAGCAGTGATGTCTAGTGAAGTCTTGACTGCCTATACAGGCAGCCAAGACTTCACTAGACACCACAGTACTGAAATTTTTATCATCAAAACCGCCAAATTTATTTATTGGTGTTTAAGGTCACATATTTCTGCACAATGGCTAACCATGACCGTGACAGTTTTACGGGTGGAGGAAGCCGGAGTACCCGGAGACAACCACCAAGCAACGGCGAGCAACTGTCAGCTCCCCAACATACCAACTCCACACAAGCAGGGTTAGCACAGGTGCACCATCGACGTGCAGTACGCCTTAGTACACAGCGTCACCGTGCCCCCATGTGGGCAATGGGGGTGAAGTGTCTTTCCCAAGGACACAACTCGGTTGCCGCAGGTGGAATTCGAACCGAGGACCTCTCGGCTTGCAGCCTGCACCTCTACCAAGCCACCATGCCCCCTTCAAGACTGCCAAAACCTGATTGTGGAACATGTGTTCTACACGTACATGTATGACAAGAAACTCACCAAAATTGAACTAGGTCCTTAAAGGTTAAACTTTTATAAGTATACAAATATAGACATTTGCTTTTTACCATGGCATATGTACATGTTCTGCTCACGTGGGTATAACAGTACTCTCAAATTTTATATATTTAAAAACTAATTCCTGCAACAGGAATTTGCCTGAATCAAAACTGATTCTCGTGAATTGAGTCAAATTTTAAGGCCGTTTTCCCAAAACAACCCTTTATAACTGATTCAACTCAACCGATTTGTAAACAATAGAAAAAAAAGATGCACTGTCACAGTGCCAAAACTGCGACGATTCGTGCAACGCCAATGATGTTTTAAAACTTGTTGGAGATAAAAAAAAAAACTTGTTGGTGACAAAAAAAACTTGTTGGTGACAAGTCCATAAATGTGACAGAAATTATCCGAATGACGTGCACTATTGAGAGGATGTAGACATCATGAAGATACACTTGCATATCAAGTATGGCGTCATTCCATCAAGTATTTTAGGAGTTTTTTAAACTTGTTGGTGATAGACCAACCTACAGAGTGACAGACAGACTGACACTGCCACATATAGAGCTGCTCGTCGCATCAAAAAAAAAGTCTGTCATCACTGAGAGTGAGATATGAGTTGTGATTGAAATACCATTTTAAACAAGTGGGAGTGGGAATACGATTTGTTTTTGGGGAAGAAAAACAAATGAAAATAAAATAAAATGTAGAAACATTTGTCATCTGCAGCTTTGTTAATGTATATACACTAGTTATTAGTGTAAAACTAATTTTAAGCCCTAAGGGCTAATTTTATAGGGAGCAGAGGGTTAACCTTTTACCCAATGCAAACAAAATCAAAATTTATCATTTTAATGATTTTTTTTTTTTAAATTTTCAAACAATTTCAACAAAACCATATCACAAGGTCCCCCCCCCCCCCCCCCATCCCCCCTCAGTGGAATGAGCTTGATTCATGCATTTCAATGAGGGGGTTATGCTATTAGATTTTGCTGAAATGTTTCAAAAAAAAAATTGAAGGAACTGCTTAATTTGTAAATTATGCAGGCAGATGCAGTCTATTCATTAGGTAAGGGTTAAATATAAAAGCTCCACATTTTGTGGGAATGCTACATTTTCTTTCTGAAGCAAATATATTTTGTTCATACAGAATATTACATTGCTTGCTTTAGGGAATAAAGTAGATAACCGACAGTTTTACTCTTATTTAACATGAATAGTAGTAGGGCTGAAACGGTTGGCTCATTTTCACAACCGACTAACCGAGAGCAATAACCGGACACTGAATCTGGGATGAAAACTGTAGGAATTGGAAAGCAGTATTCTCAGAAACTATTCCGTAGTGTGTATTCAAACGAACGTTGTCGAGTACTCGACAATGTTTGTTTGTATACATACTATGGAATAGTTTTTGTGGTTACTCAATACTCACAGAAATTGCTGATCATCAATGAAGTCTTGAACCCCAAAGTCGATTATTTCTCAATATATACAACGCTGCTACGAGGTGTAATCTATCCCAAAGGAGAAGCGGCAGATTTACCATGCTTTAATCGTGGAATGACGATCACTATCGATATTTCGGATAACCAGTTGACGTTTTTTTTAAAAAACGGTTAGGTAGGTAATCCGTTTCAAACTGGTTATCCAGTTAACTGTTTCAGTACTAAATAGTAGACAACAAAACTGTTCTTGAATAACTCAGAATTTTAATTTGTGCCTAAAAAAAAAAACTTGTTCCAATGAGGAGTCAGAGGCTATGTTTTGAAAGCAAAAATTGAGAAAAATAAAAATAAAATTTGAATGGTGATATTTTATGTGATTGGTTAAGTGCTAGAACAAAAATATATTGTTATTTTGATTAGTCGCATGGTGTTGGGATGAAAAAATACAGCAGTATCAAAGAAAACATACCGTGGTATACTGAATTATTGAATAATTTGATTCAATGTCTCAAACTCATTATAAATCTCTCTTGTATTGATAAGCAGTGATGTGGGATTGGAACAAGGACAACGCAAAGTGTGGGTCAATGCCCTCAACCCATATGCAAGATCAAAATAGCTTTGAAGGTATTGTGGATCAGAAAAAAATTCTAAGTGGAAAAAGGGCCAAAACTCTGGAAAGTATTATTAGACGGAACCCATTCCTTGTGCATATCCGTTCCCCCATATAGTTATATCAGCATACCAAAGGAGATCCAATTCAAAGCGATGGTTTTGAAACTGAGAGACGGACAAATGGATGGATGGACAGACAGATGTACGGCAGAGGGAGGGCTTCACTAGATACCCCCAAATCCTCCTTCAGAGGTCGACGGCACAATAAGAGATGGTACAAAGTTATCACACATGTTTCTGTCATACCTACGATAGTAACAATACAGGGTGAAATGCAGAAAATGTTAAATTCGCTGTGTTATTATCCTCACAATGTACATAAACACTGGAAGTTTCTTATGTCTGTGTTAGTAAGATAGGTGTTTCTTTGCAGTTATAATGTAATTAACTATACAGTAATTACTGTTTGCTGTGTTTACTCACTTTGTTACATCACAGTAATCCAGATTTTGGAGTAACAAATATTTTATTTACTGACAGTAATGGTAAGGTATGGTTTTCAACACAGAAAATATTTGATGTATTGAAAAATCATGCAACTCTTCTCATGATAAATTTTTTAAACAATTCACAGGACTGGTTTTTTATTGAGTGAAAATCCAAAACTTCAGGTATGTCTCTAAATAATCCTAACTGACAAAATTCTAAAGCATTTTTTTTTCAAAAAAGGAGGAACTGTAATAGAAAATGATAAATTTTTCAATATTCCAAATCTTCTTTTAACTGGTAGAGTGCTGGAAGCCCATATTTGGGCTTTACTCTGAAGTGTCGTACCAGCACTTAAAGGGTTCATATTTTGTGGATGTTGTTCATACCTCCTTTGAAGTGAAATTATTTAGTCTGTTAGGATTTGTCTTGTTACAATTTATGGGAGAGTGCCTATTGGCACTCTCCCATAAATTGTAACAAGGCAAACATATGTGAACAAATTTTGATGATCCAAAATAATTCAGCACTCTACCAGTTAACTCCTGCGACTTGCCTAGAAACTATTGCAAAACCATAGGATGTAGACTGTCAAAGGGTACAAAAATATGTTTTAAACTCCCCAGCCTGTAAGGATTAATAAATAGACAAAACTACATGTATGTTTCAATGAGTCGTTTTGTATTCAATGAGTCAGATGTGCGTAGGAAGAAAACGTCGAGACCGAAGGTTGAGATGTTTTCTTTCTACGCACATCTGACGAATTGAATACAAAACGACTCATTGAAACATACATGTGGTTTTGTATTTATTACATGACTCAAGCACCTACTGACCTAAATTTCTTTTCTAACAACGGTGGTAAACACCATGCACTTTATGCTGTTGCATTGCTACATGGCGTGAACAGGTTGGAACAGGTTGGTGTGCAATACGGAATTCCGTATTGCACAGCCATATTGCACGCCGTATTGCATAAGGGAGACTGCATGGGCATGTAATAAAAAGTAGAGGGAAGATGATTTAAGGAAAAAAAAAATTTGAAAAATACAAAAGGGAGCCACGCCCCAGGGCATACCCCTCACGGTGCATACCACCAAACAATGACAAGAGAAGAGATGAACCATGATACTGTGAAAGCTCTTCCCATAAACAAGCTTCATTCCAAATTTTACTGAGAGCCACTAACCACAAACCAGTGATACAAGGCGAACAGACAAAGAATTGGCTATTTTATGAGGCAAACAGCAAAATTATTGTCTTTGTTTTACAGCAAGGTAATTGTGAAGGCTATAAACACCTGTTACTGAAGTTTAGTGATGCTTGGACATTCCACAATAAGAGATGTAGAACAAAGACATAATGTCACATGTGGAGGAGGAGATTTACGTGTATTTTCTTTGTTTTACTGCAGGGACATGACTCATTTGAAAGCCTTTCCCATAAACAATCTTCATTCCAAATTTCATTCCAAATTTCATTCAAATCTGATAACCCAAACCAGAAATATGAGGCAAACACACAAAAAATTGGCTATTTTACGAGGCAAACAGCCAATTTTCAAAGTTAAAAAGGGACATAAGTCGAAAAGGTGAAAAGTAAGAAATATTATTAGAGACTCATTTGAAAGCCTTTCCCATAAACAATCTTAATTCCAAATTTCATTGAGATCCAATAAGCTAAACTTGAGATACAAGGCGAACAGACAAAAAATAACCTATTTTTGTGTGTTCAAAGGGTCATAACTCACAGAAAAAATATTCCAACAGCAAAATGGCTGACGCTACTTAAAGATCTTATGATACTGAACATCTGTGTGAAATTTCACTAAAATCTGAACAGTAATGTTGAAGTTATAAAGGGAACAGACATCTCAGTGTGGATAGACAGATGTACAGATGAACAAACAGACACATGGATGCACAATCCAGTATACCCCACTTTTTTAACTTTTTTAAACAAAGTGGGTGTATAATAAGGGCCACATGAATGCCTGCATTCTACTTACCTCGTATGTTCTTTCACTAAACCCTAAGCCAGCTCTGTCATAAACACACACCTACAAAATATATCACAAAGAAATCTAGGAACAGTATTATACAACACTAGAAAAAATAGTGTTTAATGAGGAAGTAATAGCTTAATTGAAAATACAATGACCAATTTTATTTGCATGCTACTTAACCCATTACCTAACAAATCATCCACATCTGCCTGCATAAAATTTAGAAACTAGTTGAAAAAAAGAAAAATTCGAACAATTTAAACGAATCGTATGTCCACCAAAGTTACCAAGTTACAGTAAAGTCATGTAAAAATGAAAGTGTCAATAACACAGTAGCTTAACTTGTGTGTTGTATTTGATGAAAAGGATAATGTTCAATGTTTATGAAAGGATTATGAAATAAGACAAGAATTGTGATAATTGGGAATATCTTCATTTTTGGTCCCTGTATGCAATGTTTTTGATAAAAATAATATGAGGTGTACACTGTGCTAAAGAGCTGAGGGGTGGGTTAATATGACCTCATAGTTAATGTATGTGGCTTTCACAGTTAACGTATATTAACGAAAGTTACCAAGTTACAGTGAAATTATTCCAAAACGAGTCGTCCTATCAAGTTACATTGAAATCCCTTCATAAATATGGCCTGTAGACTGTGCTAAAGGTTTTCAGTTTCCCAATTGCATCCAAAGGGGACGTTCTCATCTAGACATTATATGAAGTCAACCTACCAAGTTACAATGAAATCCCTTCATAAATATGACCTGTAGACTGTGCTAAAGGTTTTTGGGCTTTGGGCTCGGGCAGCCATCATGGTTGAATGATTGCAACCAAAAGGGGACATTCTCATCTGGGCATCATCTGGAGTGATCCTACGAAGTTACAATGAAATTCCTTCATAAATATGACCTGTAGACTGTACTCAAGGTTTTTGGGCTTCAGGCCCCTGAAGCCGTCACAGTTGACCAATCACGACCAAAAGGGGATGTCATCATCTAGGCATTATATGGAGTCAAACTAACAGGTTACAATGAAATCCTTCCATAAATATGACCTATAGACTATGCTAAAGGTTTTGGGGTCTTGGGCTCGGGCAGCCATCAAGGCTGAATGATCGCGACCTAAAGGAGACGTTCTCATCTAGACATTATTTGGAGTCATCCTACCAAGCTACAATGAAATCCCTTCATAATTATGACCAGTAGACTGTTCTAAAGGTTTTCAGGCTTCGGGTCCCTGTAGCCGTCACAGTTGCTCAATCGTGTCCAAAAGAGGATGTTCTCATCTAGACATTATATGAAGTCAACCTACCAAGTTACAATGAAATCCCTTCATAAATATGACCTGTAGGCTGTGCTAAACGTTTTCGGGCTTCGAGCTCGCGCAGCCCTCCTGGTTGAATGATCGCAACCAAAGGGGACAATCTCATCTGGGCAGCATCTGGAGTGATCCTACAAAGTAACAATGAAATCCCTTCATAAATATGACCTGTAGACTGTGCTCAAGGTTTTCGGGCTTCGGGCACCTGTAGCCATCACAGTTGACCAATCGCGACCAAAAGGGGATGTCATCATCTAGGCATTATATGGAGTCAACCTAACAGGTTACAATGAAATTCTTCCATAAATATGACTTTTTGCCTAAGCTAAAGGTTTTTGGGCTCGGGCACCCATCAAGGCTGAATGATTGCGATCAAAATGGGACGTTCTTATCTAGACATTATTTGGAGTCACCCTACCAAGTTACAATGAAATCCCTTCATAAATATGACCTGTAGACTGTGCTAAAGGTTTTCGGGCTTCGGGCCCTTGTAGCCGTCACAGTTGCCCAATCACGTGCAAAAGGGGACCTTCTCATCCAGACAATATATGAAGTCAACCCACCAAGTTACAATGAAATTCCTCAATAAATATGACCTGTAGACTGTGCTAAAGGTTTTCGGGTTTTGGGCTCGGGCAGTCGTCACGGTTGGCAGATCATGCCCAAATGGGGAAATTCTCATCTAGACATCATAAGAAGTCATCCTAAAAAGTTACAATGAAATCCCACCATATTAAACATAACCTGCAGACTGTGCTAAAAGTTTTTGGGTTTTGGGCTTGGGCAGCCATCACAGTGGACAGATCATGCCCAAAAGAAGACATTCCCATCTAGGCATTATACAGAGGCATCCTACCAAATTACAATGAAATCCCTTCATAAATACGACCTGTAGACTGTGCTAATGGTTTTCGGGTTTTGGGCTCGGGCAGCCATACCGGTTGGCCGATCGCGACCAAAAGGGGACATTCTCATCTAGACATGCCCCCAAACCTGTATATGAAATTTCATGACGATCAGACAAGAACTGCGGGGTGTAGCCCGTGCTAAAGGAAAATGTGAACAGACTCACAGATTCACAGACTCCCGCTCGTGTGATGGCAATAGCTTATCTTGACTATGTCAAGTTAAGCTAAAAAACTACCTGTAGAGTGTGATAGAAGAAATAGGTCTGAGGCCTGGGATGCCGTATGGCTCTCATTGTTGATCGATGTGAACCAACATGGGAAATTCATCTGGACATCCATCCAGAAATCCACATGGACATCACAACACAAGGTCACTTTAGAAAAATGCAATGAAATCCAGGACATTTGATCAGGAAAATTTGCCTCAGCAAAAAATTGCCCAGGAAAATAGTGTTTCCTTGGCAAAAACACCATTTCCCTTGCCAATTTTGAATAAAGTAAATTATGGTTTATATACCATTTCAAAAAACATTAAACGAATAAAATTGGGTTCGATAGTTTTTTGTTTATTACACACCACAGTGGCCTGTCAACTGAACAGATCAAGAGATGGCAAAAAAAACAATTGTTTTCAGTATACGTCAATTGGATTTACTTCAAATCTCAACAACACCTCAAATTATGTTTAGAATAAACATTGATATATAAACATTGCAATCATCTCAATACCAAATTTTAATGTTATAATCCTTCGAGTTTGGTGTTCGCTTACTTCCCTACAAGAAAAAATTTGAACATGTGCTTAAAAATCACAAAATTCATGAAAATGCCTCAGCAAATTTATTTCCTAGGAAAATGGATTTTAGGTCGGCAAAAACCTTGGCAATGCATATTGCCAACAGTTAATTAAATGCCCTGGAAATCACCTCATAAATATGGCCTGTAGGCTGTGTCAAGGGTTTTAAGAACAAGAGCTTGTGAGGCCCTCACCATTGACCAATATGACCAACAATGCAACAAGACCAAAATATATGTAGGTTGTTCTCATTTAGTCATCAGACCAAGTCATCCTACTGAAACCATCTTCATTTTCAACTGTTCCTGCATTTGCTATTTATAAGGCCTTGTTGCAGCCAGATAGCAGTTGAAGTGTTTGTTTTTATGAAATAGTTGACTAATTTTCTAATCTTGTTTGTTAACCCTTAAGGGACTGGGCAATTGTCCTGAATTCCCATCAGACTACAACCTGTACATGTCAAGTTGCTTGGCAGTGATCTCTAGTCAAGTATTGGCTGGCTGTTAAGGCACCCAAGACTTGACTTGAAATCACTGCCCACGTAATATGTCTTATGTCAGCAGAACCTCAAAATGATGGAATGTTAAGAACACTTGCTCTTAAATTGCAAAAGCCTGAAATGGGCCTTTGAGAGCTAAGGTGTGTTTGGAACAAGTCACAGAAATACTGTAGATATGATTTGTATTGTCAAAAGTATGCCTATGTTGAGCTCACCGGCAGTGGCAATTGTGGCATTTTCCTGTGTGAATTTCTCTTTGGTTTTATCAGCAAATCTTAGTCAAGGCAGATACCAAATACTGAACAGAAAATACAATTTACTCCACCAAAATACTGAAACTGATACTGAACTCAAAATTTGAATACCACTCATCTCTAACAAGAGTTAATTACTCAGATTAACACCTGACTAGAAAGAATCAAGGTATTATTAGAGCATTAACAAAAGTTCATTAGGATGTTAAAACTGCTTAACATGTTACCTAACATGATTATATGACAACATTCTTGACTGAATAAAAATTAACAATTTTTGTCTCAAAAACATAGCTTATGATCCCTCATTAGAACAAGCTCAAGTTCATTCCAATTAGGGGTCATAAGCTATATTTTGGAGACAAAAATGAAAAAAATAAGAAAATTTGAAGAGCACTTTTTTGTGAAAAACGCTAGAAGGATATGGCCATTACTTTGGGAAAAGAATTAACATGTTGGGTAACAATCAAATAATGAAATCTGATTTCTTTATCAGCCCGACACCTGACACATTATGTGACATACAACTTTCTTTTGCATTCCAAGCTTTCATAGAGCACAACACACACTAGAGCTGGGGTGCATTCTTCTTGTCTCTGACAAAATTATGCAAATAATATGAAAATAGACGTTTTTACTAAGGTTAAGTCATTACACATTAACTAAATTGGATGTTCAGGCAGTAATTCAATACTGGCTAGGCCATCCCATACCCAAAAAGTAAAGTTAAGGCCCTACCATCCAATTTTAGAATAACATTTTCAGTGTTTAAAGGTTTTTTGAAACATGGGTATTTTTTTCAGCTATCAAGCTACCAGCAAGCGGAGTCTTAGTTTAGCAAGATTATATTCATAAATAATTTTGTTATAATTTATTGGAGATTTTCTTAATAAATAATTATTTTGTTAAAATTTATTGGAATGCAAGAGAAAGTTGTGTGTTATAATTTATTGGAGAGTGCCAGCATGAACTCATCAATAAATTTGTAATCAACAATTTTAACCCTTTATCCAACATAACGGTCAAAACCAGCCAGCGCAATTCCCCAAAATCGCCAATTAAATTTCAATATTTTCTCATTTTTTTGTCTCAAAAACATAGTTTATGAACCCCTCTTTGGAACAAGCTCGTCAAGCTCGTTCCAATGAGGGGTCATAACCTATGTTTTTGAGACAAAAAAATAAAAAAAATTAGTTATTCAAGAATTTTGTTTGTAAGTGCCATCTGTCACTTATAGCTCTTTTCAATAGAGCCACGATAGTTGCTTCCTGCACTCAACCAGTTATTTATTTATTGGGTTTAGCGACACATTAACAGCCAAGGTCATATCGTGTCGGTGACAGTTTTACGGGTGGAGGAAGCAGGAGTACCTGCAGAGAACCACCGAGCAACGCCAAGCAGCTGCCAGCTCCCCAGCATTGTAACACCACACTGCAGCACAGGCAGGGTTAGACTGGTTGACGACATGTGCACCACTGACATGCAGTACGCCTAAGTACACGGTGTCATCGTGCCACCATGTGGACATTCAGGGTTAAGGACACAACAAAGGAGTCCAAATCGATTGCTCAGACGGTCACCCATCCAAGGACTAACTGGGCTTGACATTGCTTCACTTTGGTGATCTGACGAGAACTGGTTACCGCAACACAACCGCGCCCCACTCGTCCAGTTAATTTAACAAAACTTAAATGGCAGTACAACCTGTCTTGAGAGACCACTCTTTTTGCCAGGAAAAAGTGGTCTCTTAAAACAGGTGGTCTCTCATCACAGGTCCATCACAGAGTAAAACAACCAAATGGTACACGATCACAGCAGTCTCTCAAGACAGGTGGTCTCTCATGACAGTGGTCTCTCAAAACAGGTTTTACTGTATAACAAGCATGGTCTGGCTAAAAATGTTTTGGAAAACACATCGGGTCACTGGTTTGAGCATTGGACTTCAGATTAAAAGGACATAGGTTCGATCATGACTACATCAGCGGTGTTGTGTCTTGGGCAAGACATTTAATTTTAACTGTCAACATGGGAGCACAGTGGAGCAGTGTTGTAAGGTGCATTGCATGTCGATAGTACGTCTTCAACCGATACAAACCATTCATGGGTGGCGTTAACTGGTAGAGTGCTGGAAGCCCATATTTGGGCTTTATTCTGAAGTGCCAGCATCACAATTTAAAGGCTTCACATTCTGTGGATGTGCTTCATATTATCTTTGAAGTGATAGTATTTCATCTGTTAGGATTTGCCTTGTTACAATACCTACTGGCACTCTCCCATCAATTGTAACAAGTCAAAGACGCCCAAAGAAATTTTAAGGACCAAAAATAATTTAGCACTCTACCAGTTAATAAGTTCCAAAAGTTATTTGCCATTGCTCAGTAGTTCTATCTGGGCTGTTATTTATTTATTTATTGGTGTTTAAGGTCACTTATGCACAATGGCTAACCCTGACCACAACATAGGGATAAAGTCAAGTCCAGCCAATCTATTACATGTATTCCCATGTTGCCCATTTGGGAGGATTTTCACCCCAGGCATTGGTGCCTGGGTCCTATTTTACAAGGAAAACAGACCTTGTGTACCACAGTGAACAAGCAATGCTTCTATTCCTGGGTTCCCATGTGCATCCTGGCTGTTGAAAGTGTTGTTAAACCCCAAGCGGTAATCATAGTAATAACATGATTTTGATTCTTAGGAGCAGGCCTGAAAATAAGCAGTCTGACATTTGCAGAATGAGGTCCCCAGAGGGTGAATTTGATGAGGCGAATGTATCCTCTGGGTACCTCTTTCTGTTTAGTTTTGAGAACCTGATTCAGATTGAAGCTCACAGAGGGTAAATTTAGTGATGCTACCCTGCTGTGCAGGGTAGCATCACTAAATTCACCCTCTGGGGACCTCATTTTGCAGATGACAGTCACCTTATTTTCTGCCTTGCTTTGGGGTGCTTGCAAAATCAGGAGGTCAATAAAGTGCAAGTCTGTTAATCATTCTTAATAAGCCTACTGCAAAGTGTAACAACCTTCAAAATCATGTTATGATGTTATCATTTTATTATTATATCAAATAAATTTTGTTTTATTCCTACTAAATTTATTAAAAAACATAAAAGGAAAAGTTCATAGTAAATATGGACAGTTGTTAACTCCCAAAGGGGCCAAATTCCAATCTGATAACTTTTTAATGCAAAGGTGCCCCAACATGCATGGTTTGGGTAAACTCAAAACTTGTTTTCTAAGTACCTTGTCAATTGTTTCTTGGCAAGTCTTGGCTGCCTCTGAAGGCAGCCAAGACTTGACTAGAAACAACTGCAAAGCCACTAGAGGGAGACTTCCAAAGGTAGCAAAAATGTATAAAAATCTTCAGCCCCCTTAAGGGTTAAATGTTTTCAACCTGCAAACAATAGATCCCAGTAACTGCATTTTTCAAATCTGAATAACCCTGCTAATTGCACATATAAGATCCAAATAGCAAACATTTATAATAATTCTGTGAATGTTGTTCCAATAAGGGGGTCAAAATATATGGTTTCGTTAAAATATTTTTAAAAAATAATTAAAACAAGAGGCCTCAGGGGGCCTGAGGGTGCTCACCTGACATGGTAGTCTAAATATCAAACCAGGGACTTGACTTGAATGAGCTGCATACGCCCCTCCTAAGAAAAGCATATACCAACTAAATGAAGCGATTGTGCACACACAATACACAGGATTTTCCTTCTATTTTCAGTTCCTGCACTTTTACATCCCAAAATTGAGATAAACACATAAAAAACAGATTTTTTTTTATTTTTGTTCGGAAATTTTCAAAGTCCCAAACAAAATATTTTCAGACTAAAATTTTTTTTTCTTCTTAAAATTAACCAAAACGCATTAAAAAACAAAAAAACTAATTTCTGGATTTGGGTCCAAAATTTCTAAGTCCCACCCGGACCCCAAATTTTCGGTGTAAAAAAAAAAATTTTTTGTCTTAAAATTGACCAAAACACATAAAAAAAACCAAAAAACTCATTTCCAGATTTGAGTCCAAAATTTCTAAGTCCGGACCGAGACCCCAAATTTTCAGTTTAAAAAAAAAAAAAAAAATTTGTCTTAAAATTGACCAAAACGCAAAAAAAACCAAAAAACTCATTTTCGGATTAGGTCCCAAATTTCTAAGTCCGGACCGAGACCCCCAAATTTTCAGCCTAAATATGAACCCAGGGACTTGGCTTGAACAAACTTGAATCTCACCCCGCTAAGAATGCTGCATACCAAATATCAAAAGCTTCTTATTGGCAGATCTGAAGAAGAAGATTTTTAAAGAATATTCTTCATACTGCACTAATTTGAACATTTGGGCTCCCATAGGGAACCCAAATATGGACCGAGGGATTTGATTTAAACAAATATGTGAATCAATGTTCCAAAGATGTTATATGTAAAATATAAAAGTTTCTGGAGGAGTGGTTTGGAAGCAGACGATTCTTTAATTTTTTCCCATTGTCCACAGTGTTAAAAAATGCTGACTCAGCATTTTTTCAAAGTCCCAAAAAAGTACCTTATGACAAAACCGATGGCAATTTTTTTTTACCATTCCTTTCTGTTGGTCCCAAGGAAGCCTCACACCAAATAAAAATTCTCAGTGCCTTGCAGTTTTGGAGATATGGACGTTTTCGTTTTTTTTCTATTTTTGGCTCCTGAGATTCCCACAGGGCTGCAGGTAAAAAAAAATTGGCATAAATCAAGTACTTATAACCCAATAATACCTCATATTAAATTTGGTTCAAATTGGCCTCTCGGTTCAGAAAATAGGAATTCTGTGCGGGGCAAAAATTCTTGCCTCTCTCAGAAGAAAGGCAAATATTGCCCATCAAACTTCTCTTGAACAAACTTGAGTCTACACCTCAAATGGAAGCTGCATACCAAATATCAAGTCTCTGCTACAGCTGGTTCATGAGAAGAAGATTTTTTAATATTTTGTGCATTTTGGCCACAACCCCCTCCACAATATGAGCAGAAACCCAATTTGAAGAGAAACCCAAATGCCCCTATATAACCGCTACTCATGTGAATTTTCACTGAACTGCAGCCAGTAGCTTGGGAGAAAATGACCCAAACACCACCTTCACGACGTACGACAGATGACGGACAACAGATGACGGATGACAGACGACGGACAAAAAGTGATCAGAATAGCTCACCTTGACTTTCAGTCAGGTGAGCTAACAAGAGGTCTGCATCACTGCTAATAACCAGGACAGCAGAAAATTGTCTAAGGTGAGTGAAAAGGGGCCAAAAGAAAAGTGTGGAAGAAACTCCCGCTTCCCCATGATGCTCTATCACAAAATGACATATCATTCAAATAGGAGTAGTAGGAGTAGAAGTGGCTGAGATATAAAGGAAAATGTTGGGATGGATGGATGGATGGATGGATGGATGGATGGATGGATGGATATGGATGGATGGATGGATGGATGGATGGATGGATGGATGGATGGATGGATGGATGGATGGGTGGATGGGTGGGTGGGTGGGTGGGTGGGTGGGTGGATGGATGGATGGATGGATGGATGGATGGATGGATGGATGTCTCCACTCGATACCCCTTTGACTTTTCAAGAAAATTTTGATATCCTGTGTGTTGTGTAAAGTGTTAACTAATTCAAACAAAATCAAACTTTGTTATTTTAATTTTTTCCAACAAAACTATATCATGAGACCCCTCACAGGAAAGAACTTAACAAGTTTAATCCAACAAGGGGGTCACATAATATGTTTTCATTGAATTTTTTAATATAACTTTTTTAAACTGCTCAATCTGTAAATTACAGGGGTGGGAACAGCCGATTCCTAAATTACAGGTTACACTGTATTAATTCATCTAACATGGTAATTCAACAAGAAACATTTGAAAACTTGAAACCTATGATGGTACAAATGAAGTCTACTGAGTTGAAAGAGTTACATTACCCTTGTATGCTTTGCTATCTTTGGCAACATTAATGACCATGCATCAGATGCTAAACCAGTTGGGGCATCTAAAATGACTGAAACAAAAAAAAAAACAAATTTCTGTAGTAAACTCATAAACCAGCATTTCATCATGAAACAAAGTCTAAAATAGAGCTGTAGGTTAACCGAAACCGAACCGAGGTTTTTTTTTTTTTTAAAAAACCGAAACCAAAACCGTCGACATCCCGAAATCTAAGGTTTTTCGGTTTTTTTTTTAAATACTCTCTTGCTGCAGAAATTCACAGAATGTAGCCATCCCAGAGTATTGAGAGTACCCAGACACTGCCAATGGCAGTGTCTGGGTACTCTCACTACTCTGGGAAGGCTACATTCTGTGAATTTCCGACATTTCAGTTTAGTTGTGTTTGCAGCTTTCCTCAAGTTGCGTGTAGGTGCCAGACCTCGAAAAATGGCCAAGCACAATAAAAGTTCTGTATATTTAGGTAATTATTATATTGGCCTTCCTGATTCTTCATGTATTATATAGCTTATTTCGGGCATTCGTTGAGTTTCACTCAATTTCACTACCATTCAGTTATGATTCCGGACATAAGAATGAGTTTTATTGAATTTTACTTGGCCTCATGAAAAAACCGAAAACTGAACCGAACCGAGGTTTTACTCCACCTGAAAAACCAAAACCAAAAACGAACAAGAAATTTAAAAACCTACAGCTCTAGTCTAAAAGGATCTGGGAAATTTAACTGGTTTTTATTTATTTATTGGAGTTTAAGGTCACATATTTCTGAACAATTGCTATTCGTGACTATGATAGTTTGATGGGTGAAGGAAGCCAGAGTACCCGGAGAGAACCCCAGAGCAACAGCAAGCAACTGTCAGCTCCTCAACATACTAAGTCCACACAAGCAGGGTTAGCATTGGCTGAAGACAGGTGCACCATCGACGGGCAGTATGCCATAGTACACAACGCCAACAAGCCCTACATGGCAATGGGGGTGAAGTGTCTTGTCCAAAGACACAATGGGATTGCCGCAGGTGGGATTCAAACCGAGGACCTCTCAGCTTGTACCTCTACCAACTGAGCCAACTTGTCCCCATTTAACAAGCGGGGTACTGAATTATTTTTAAAATGTGATCTAACATTAGCATTGTTGCATGTCATGTAACTTGAGTATTTTGGGGGAGAGCGTCTATTGCTGCCAGAAAGGGAAGCAGTGGTTTAACAAGATTTTGTTCACAAATAACTGATTTGTTACAATTTATCAGAGAAAGCCTTTTGGTACTCAACAATAAATTGTAACAAAAACAAGTTTCTGTAAACATCAAGCTTATATATACAATTAACCCTTTACCCAACGCAGACGATAACAAAATTTATTTTAAATAACATTTTTTCAAATTTTTCAAAATATTTCAACAAAACCATATCATGTGACCCCTTGTTGGAACGAGCTCAAGGAGCTCGTTGCAATGAGGGGTCACATGATATGGTTTTGTTGAAATTTTTTGAAAAATCATATTTTTTCAACTGCTGAATTTGCATATTACGCGAGCGGATACGGGCGATTCGTTGGGTAAAGGGTTAAAGCCTCTATAGTGGCTTTCAGCACTTTTCAATATACCATGATAGTGGCTTCAAGCACTCAATCAGTTTAGGCCAATCGCATCAGCCTTGGGCTTCAAACAGATAACTATGAGACTGATTAACATTTATTTATTCTAACTTTGTCTGGTCTTTAAATGAAAGTGCCAATGACACTGTAGCTTAACTTGTCTGTGTGTTCTGTTTGATGAAAAGGATAATGTTCAATGTTTATGAAAGGATTACGAAATAAGACAAGAATTGTGATAACTGGCAATATGTTAATTTCTGTTCCCTGTATGCTATGTTTTTAATAAAAATAATATGAGGTGTAGACTGTACTAAAGAACTGAGGGGTAGGTTAATGTGGACCTCACAGTTAATGTATGTGGCCCTCACAGTTAACGTATGTCTACAAAAGTTACCAAGTTACACTGATATTATTCCAAAACGAGTCATCCTATCAAGTTACATTGAAATCCCTTCATAAATATGGCCTGTAGACAGTGCTAAAGGTTTTCGAGCTTCAGGCCTGTGTAGCCATCACGGTTGACCGATTGCAACTAAAAGGGGAAGTCCTCATCTTGACATTATACCAAGTCATTCTACCAAGTTACAATGAAATCCCTTCACAAATATGACCTGTAGTCTGTACTAAAGTTTTACAGGTTTTGGGCTCGGGCAGCCATCATGACTGAATGATCGCGACCAAAAGGGGACGTTCTCATCTGGGCATTATCTGGAGTCATCCTTCCAAGTTACAATGAAATCCCTTCATAAATATGACCTGTAGACTGTGCTCAAGGTTTTCGGGCCCCTGTAGCCATCACAGTTGATAAATCATGACCAAAAGGGGATGTCATCATCCAGGCATTATATGGAGTCAACCTAACAGGTCACAATGAAATCCTTCCATAAATACGACCTATAGACTATGCTAAAGGTTTTGGGGTTTTGGGCTCGGGCAGTCATCAAGGCTGAATGATTGAGACCAAAAGGGGACGTTCTCATCTAGACATTATTTGGAGTCATCCTACCAAGTTACAATGAAATCCCTTCATAAATATGACCTGTAGACTGTGCTAAAGGTTTTCGGGCTTCGGGACCCTGTAGCCATCACAGTTGCCTAATCACGTCCAAAAGGGGACGTTCTCATCTAGACATTATATGAAGTCAACCTACCAAGTTGCAATGAAATCCCTCCATAAATATGACCTGTAGACTGTGCTGAAGGTTTTCAGGTTTTGGGCTCGGGCAGTCGTAATGATTGACAGATTTCGACCAAATGGGGAAGTTCTCATCTAGACATCATACGGAGTCATCCTACCAAATTACAATGAAATCCCTCCATATTAAATATGACCTGCAGACTGTGCTAAAAGTTTTTGGGTTTCGGGCTTGGGCAGCCATCACGGTTGACAGATCATGACCAAAAGAGAACGTTCTCATCTAGACATTAGGCATCCTACCAAGTTACAATGAAATCCCTTCATAAATACGACCTGCTGTAGACTGTGCTAATGGTTTTCGGGTTTTGGGCTCGGGCAGCCATACTGGATACCGATCGCGACCAAAAGGGGACAGTCTCATCTAGACATGACCCCAAACCTGCATATGAAATTTTGTGATGAACAGACAAGAACTACTGTGCTAAAGGAAAATGCGAACAGGATCACAGACTAACCGACTCACAGACCAACAGACTTCCACATGCGTGATGGCAATAGCTTATCTTGACTTTGTCAAGTTAAGCTAAAAATGAAAGTGTCAATGACACTGTAGCTCAGCTTGTTAAGACATGTACATGTATAGTATGTGACACAGCAATGACAAACATCTAGGTAATGACCTGATAACAAAGGTACATATAAAGTATTGTAACGGTCTGTCCATAAATACTGACCGTAGCCTGTAACAAATGTATAGGAAAAGTATTGTAAAGGTGGGTGACAGTCAGATGCTAAACTAGAAAAGAAATCTTTGAGTCCCAAAGTGGGTCTGACTGAACCCCAAAATATTTGTTCACATAACACAGTGATAACAAAGGCACCCAAAAACACTTGTTCCTGTCCCAAGGTGATAACAAAGGTACCCAAGACGTTTCATGAAGATCAGTTCATAAATACGAGCCATATATAAGTTGACAAAAAACTGATAGGACCTAATTTCGGTACAAAATCGCCACTGGCAGCCATCTTGAATTTTGGACCAATACTGAAGAACTGCAAAGTCCTCTTGCACTCAAGGGACAACATACACCACCACCTATTCTGTAGATTATGCATAAAACAAACCAAGAACATAAACTTTCGATGGCAAAGAAGTAATTACAAAAATAAAAAATAAAATAAAATACCGCCGCCACATGCTATTTTAACAAGAGCACTGCCTAGCGGGGCAACATACGCCCGTGGTGATCACCATGTGTGCAAAGTTTGAACAATATAGCATGTAAAATGTTGAAGGAGTAGGCGACAGTACTGTAATGTTTTAAGTACTAAAAGGGGGGCATAACTCTGGAAATACAAAACAGAGTTACCTGTTCTTGTCACATGCACAATGGCAATTGGTGATCACCATGTGTGCAAAGTTTGAACAATATAGCATGCAAAATGTTGAAGGAGTAGGCGACACAAGACTGTAATGTTTCAAGTACTAAAAGGGGGCATAACTCTGGAAATACAAAAGAGAGTTACTTGCTCTTGTCACATGCACAACGGCAATTGGTGGTCAACATGTGTGCAAAGTCTGAACAATATAGCATATAAAATGTTGAAGGAGAAGGTGACACAATACTGTAATGTTTTAAGTACAAAAAGGGGCATAACTCTGGAAATACAAAATGAAGGTACCTGTTCTTGTCACAAGCACAATGGCAATTGGTGATCACCATGTTTGCAAAGTTTGAACAATATAGCATGTAAAATGTTCATGGAGTAGGCGACACAATACTGTAATGTTTTAAGTACTAAAAGGGGGCATAACTCTGGAAATACAAAATTGAGTTACCTGCACTTATCACATGCACAACGGCAATTACTGATCAACATGTGTGCAAAGTTTGAACAATGTAGCGTGTAAACTTTTGGAGGAGTAGGCGACACAAAAATTGTTTACGGACGGACAGACAGACACACGGACAGACAGACCCATAACATAATATTCCCGTTTTTCAAAACAGGCATATAAAAATGAAAGTGTCAATGACACTGTAGCTCAACTTGTGTAAGACATGTACATGTGTAGTATGTGACACAGCAATGACACACATCTAGGTAATGACCTGATAACAAAGGTATTGTAAAGGTCTGTACATAAATACTGACCGTAGCCTGTAACAAATGTACAGGAAAAGTATTGTAAAGGTGGGTGACAGTTAGATGCTAAACTAGAAAAGAAATCCCCATGGGGTTAATGTTACATTGGGGATCCTTGTATGGAGCACTATAAGCCAAATGTTAGCAATTGTTTTGGCCTGTTTGATTCAAACCCTTCTAAGGTTGATTCATACTAATTAATAAATATTTGTCCCGTCCTTCCTAAAATATAGGTATTTGAATTTTTTATCTTTAGTTCATACACCAAATCTTAAAACAGGAACTTGGCTTCAACACATTTGAATATACACATCTTAGGGATGCTTAATTGAAGAAACATTATTTTGTCTGGTGTTTTTGGAAAAGATTTTTAATTATCTCACTTTTTGAGTCCCTGAGTGGGTCTGACTGAACCCAAAAATATTTGTTCTCATACCACAGTGATAACAAAGGCACCCAATAAATTTATAGCAAACATTACTAACATAAAAAAATCTTCTTTACAGATTCTGTACAAAATGTAATACACACAATTTATGTAAATATGACTGCCGACAGGCATTTTGAATTCTGAGCAAAGCCCAAAAGCACTTGTTACCATCCCATAATGATAACATACATAGTCCTAGAAGTTCTGTACAAAAAACTGATTGCACCTAATTTCAGTACAAAATGGCCACCGGCAACCATCTTGAATTTCGGTCTGCACCCAAAAACACTCGTTCTCGTTCCAAGGTGATAACAAAGGTACCCAAGAAGTTTCATGAAGATCGGTTCATAAATACAGCCTCTAGTCCGAGCCATATTGACATGTGCACTTACTGTGTTTTAGTAGCACTGAATAAATCAAGGTTCATCTAATTTGCATAATTTCTGCACAAGAAAAAAAAACGTATTACAGTACGTGGAGAGTGGATTGTAACGAAATCACCCGCGGAGTGGAGTTATCACCCAAGCTATAACTTTCAAATTTTGTACAAATCGACAAAAAATACAAGCAATGTTTCAGCCAATGGATCTCTGGGTTTAACCCGGAGGTCCATTGGCTGAAACTTTGCTGGTGCTGGTTGTGCTTTGCAACAAATTTGCAATTATTGCACGGGTGGAATCTCCACTCTGCGGGTGATTTAGTGATAATACACTCTCCACGTACTGTATATGTGATGTAGTCCATGTTACTAAATATTCATTCAAAAATTTATTCAAATCAGAACCTTCATATAGAAGTTCTGTACAAAAACATGATTGTACCTAATTTCGGTACAAAATGACAGCCGGGAGCCATCTTGAAATTGGACCGCACCCCAAAACACTCGTTCTCGTCCCACAGTGACAACAAAGGTATCCAAGAAGTTTTGTAAAGATCGGTTCATAAATATGGCCTCCAGCCCGAGCCGTATTGAATAGTTGATGGACGGACTACGGGCCATGACAAAATCTCAAATTTGACTAGGTCAAAGTTGAACTAAAAATGGTCCCAGAAACAGAAGACCTACTGTGTCAGGCCTTAACATGAGTTTATACTGTGACTTATATGCAGGTAATGGGTTAAAATCCTACTGAATGTTGGGTAGATGGATTGATTATTAAGTATTTTTACTTTTATTCATCGGCAAATCTGCAAATAAGATATCTGGTATCTGTCACATGAATTAGTTTATAATGATCAACTGAAGATCGGCATTCACATTTGGCATTGGCCAATAATGACCCATCAGGGCAGGGACCATCGGCTGTCACTAATGTTTCCTTTCGGAAGTAGAAATAAACACTGTGTTGTTGTTTGACAATCAAATTGATGTAATTCATGTGGAATGGGCATAAGTGAATTGAATTGGGCCTGTCACTGAATGCGACAGGCTGCTTATTTGCAGACTTGTTAATCAGTCTCCCCCACCCCCTCTGAATGAGATAAATTGCACAGTGGAGATAATGCAAGTTTACTCAGTCAGTTATACCCATGTTGCCCATTTTAGAGGACTTCCACCCAAAAGCATTAGTAAAACCCACCATTGTATCAAATGACAGTAATATTACAAAATTCCAAACTTTGACATCATACAGCTCATAAAACAAGATTAACAGTGACCGCACAGCCCTGGATGCACCCGAACTATGACCTTGATTTGTGACGTCTTCCTCCATCAAACAAACAAAAATTTATTGTATCCCCATAAACAACATGTATGCCAAGTTTCTACAAAATCCAATGAAGCATCTCAGAGTTACGGAGCAGACACGAAAATCTTCCTGATGAATGGACAGATGGACGGACGGAAATGACAAACACTGTATGCCACCAAAAACTTTTTCGGGGCATAAAAAAAACAATCAAATGGTTCTGCCAATAATAGTGTGGATAATGCTAAATTTATATTATTAAGCAATAAAGCAGTTCCACGGGTTAAGAATCAGAATGAGCAGGTGCACACACAAAGTCATGCTCTCTTAAAAAATTCCCATTCCCTTTTTGTTGTCTGAATAAAAACTGACATCTGAAAAAAAACATACATTCATGCAACATTAGGGAGTGGGTGCAATTGCTTACCTGAAAAGTCCAGACCTACCCACACAAGAGATGTCTACTCTTATACTGGTTTCTTCCTTACGGGAGGCTGTACTGGAGGAGAATGACATATTTGTGGGCATGCTTAACTCCAGCTCACCTCTTTCCTCCATGGAGGTAGCATGAGAGGCATGCGACATGTACTCTTCCAACCTCTTCTCTTTCTCAGAAACCAAAGCTTTGTTGGATCCCTTTGAGGCTCATGAGAAGACCCGAGATAAGCTTAAGGCCAGATGGACATGAGAGACAGAACACAAACAAGAGAGTGGAGTGAAGAAGAGAAAATGTGCAGGCATGAGGAATAAACCTAACAAAGGCTAAAAACTCAACCTCCCTATTGTCAAAACCTCTGGAGAAAAGTGTGTACAGTCATCATACTGCACCCAAAATGGTTGTATAAAAGTTTAAAAAAAAACAATTAAACCCAATTTGTATTTCACTCAAGTTGTTGTAAATATAAATAGTAAGATACGAAAAAATGTTGTGATACCTCGTATTTTTTTAGAAATTGCAAAGTCCCCTATTCTACACCTTAACAGCTACATGAAAACATAAAAATCATGACTGAAATTTTCTTGCATTTTTTTAATTCTTGCTTCAAACATAGCTAATGGCCTCCACTGGAATGAGCACAGATAGCTCACTCCAATGACAATCAGGGGAGGGGATCATACACAATACTTTGGAAACAGAAAAAAACACAAATATTTTTAATTTGTAAAAAAAAATATTGTGTAGCGGTCGAGGTATAAAGGCCATTTACCAACCAGCCTGAATGGTCCGGATCTCTTAGTCTTATGGTAAATCAGTCGCTTTGTGTGCTAGAGGTCGACAGTTCGAACCCCGGCTCCCGCACTTATCTCTCCTCCTGTTATATTTGGGGGATTGTGCAATCCTCAGTAGTTAGTGGCGTTGTGGATGCTGTGGTGAAGCATGGTAGATGTTTCAACCACTCTGAGGTGAAATTCGGGGTGAGATTCACATGTGGTGAATCTCAAAAGGCGACAGTAGTGTTGCGGTCGAGGCATGAAGGCCATTTACCAACCAGCCTGAATGGTCCGGATCTCTTAGTCTTATGGTAAATCAGTCGCTTTGTGTGCTAGAGGTCGACAGTTCGAACCCCGGCTCCCGCACTTATCTCTCCTCCTGCTATATTTGGGGGATTGTGCAATCCTCAGTAGTTAGTGGCGTTGTGGATGCTGTGGTGAAGCATGGTAGATGTTTCAACCACTCTGAGGTGAAATTCGGGGTGAGATTCACATGTGGTGAATCTCAAAAGGCGACAGTAGTGTTGCGGTCGAGGCATGAAGGCCATTTACCAACCAGCCTAGTTGGTTTGTATCTCTTATTCTCGTGGTAAATCAGTCGCTTTGTGTGCTAGAGGTCAACAGTTCGAACCCCGGCTCCCACACTTATCTCTCCTCCTGTTATATTTGGGGGATTGTGCAGTCCTCAGTAGTTAGTGGCGTTCTGGATGCTGTGGTGAAGCATGGTAGATGTTTCAACCACTCTGAGGTGGAATTCGGGGTGAGATTCTCATGCGGTCGAGACATGAAGGCCATTTACCAACCAGCCTAGTTAGTTCGTATCTCATTCTCGTGGTAAATCGGTTGCTTTGTGTGCTAGAGGTCAACAGTTTGAACCCCAGCTCCTGCACTTGTCTCAGCTGTCATCTATGAGACATGTTAGATGATGAGTTAACTCACCTGTTGGTTGACCTTCACCTTGACACATCATAAACATTTTCTGTCCCCATCCAATATCATATAGGAAACCTGAAAATAATATAAAACAGGGATTAAAATTCATGTGCGAATCCGAATCGATTCGCACAAATGATTCTCGCAAGGGAAACAATGAGAATCAACTTAGATTCGCGCAAACTGTTCATTTGATTCTTTTAGATTCTAAAGGTGGCTTTAACAAGCCAAGAGACTGCTCTGTCTTTGCCCCTCATAATAAAGTAAAAAAAACTACACTTAGCAGTGGTGTATAGTGAAGTCTTGGCTGCCTATATAGGCAGCCAAGACTTCACTAGACACCACTGCCACGATACTGTAATTTCCATCAGCCAGACCACTAAAAGCCTGTATGTTGGAACATGTGTTCTATGTGTACATGTGTGAGAAACTCGACAAAATGGAAACTGGGCCCATAAAGGGAAACCTCTCTGAAAAAAATATGACGTTTGCCTTTTACTATGGCATATGTAAATGTTGCACTCACATAACAGTACTCTCAAATTAAAAATATTTAAGAACTGAAAATTGATTCTCACAACAGGAGCTCGCGAGAATCAAAACTGATTCTCGGGAATCGAGACAAATTTTAAGGCCTGATAAAATATATTTTCTTCTAGTTCCACACTGTTTGTTCATGTTCTACAGATTTGTTTCAAAGTAAATTTAGTCTTTCACTCCATGTGGTTAAAAGTCTCACAAAGTAGAACCTACTTTGACTCCATAAAATAGACCTTCTGTTTCTCAGGTCATTTTTTTGTAAAACTGCATGTGGGCGGACAGTTTTTTATTTTATTTTTTATTTTTGTAATTATCTTTTTGCCATCAAAAGTTCATATTCATTGTTTGTTTTATATTTTAGGCCTCATAATCTACAGAATAACATGGGTGGTGGGGTATTTCATCTCTTGAGTGCAAGAAGGCTTTGCAACGCTAAAGTTGCACTCAAGGGACGAATTTATCAGTTGTATTAACTAGGGTAATAAAATATCAGACATAAACCATTTACTTTTTATTTTTTTCAAGTTTGCATTGGTTATAAAAGGAGAACATGCGGCAGCCAAAAGGATCATGCAGGAAGGCCTGAGAAATAGATTTTTACTTTTTTAGGCCTAAGTGAAGATTTATAAAAACTCAAGTATTTGTTGTTCATTTAACCCCAGGCACACTTATGTTAAAGTAACAAAATTTCAAGGAGCAAATTTATACCATAATGCAACTAGGATTTTAGCCAGTTCAACCTTGTTTCACAGAGCTCAAGGAGCTGAATTGGTAATATTGATGGTTGCATTGTGGAAAAAATTCACTTTAATATTTATTTAGTGGTGTTTAACCCTTTATCCAAAGTAACAGTCAAAACTGGTCAGAGCAATTCGAAAAATTCACTGTTCATTTTCTTTTATTTTTAAAATTTTTGTCTCAAAAACATAGCATATGACCCTATAATTGGAATGAGCTCAATGGGTCAAAAGTTATGTTTTTGATGCAAAAAATGAGTTATTCATGAATTTTGTTTGTCAAGTGCCATCTGCCTTTCATGTTTGGTAAAGGGTTCAGGTCATATATTTCTGCACAATGGCTAATCAAGATCACAACATGGAGATAAAATTAAGTTTAGTCAACTGTTTATACCCAGGCCTGGCATTTTGAGGAGAGCGATTTAATCGCTCGCCTTCTGCTCGCCTTAAAAAATTGAGGAGGGCGAAAAGTTAAAAAATTTATAGTAATTTATATATTTTTTATACTTACCAATGACCCAGACATAGCTGGTGCTAACTCTTAAAATATAGGGCCAAACACAAATTTTGCCCCCCAATCCCCAAAATTTGCATCTAAAACTAAAGAAAACATGTCCTGAGAGGCCCTCCACACTTCGCCCCTACTGCGCATGCGCAGTGTCAAGGACGTTCCGAAATTGGCGCCATTTATCATTCTAATAACCAGTGCCTGGTAAGCGCTATGTACTCAGCGGGGAGGCAAGAGTTCCCAACTCCTGGGAGGGCCATCCCCGTCTGGGTCATTGGTAAGTATAAAAAATATATAAATTACTATAAATTTTTTAACATTTTTATACTGTACCAATGACCCAGACATAGCTGAATAGTAAAAAGGCTGGAGGGCCAAGGACATAGAGCAAAATGGAATACGCTCAATAAAATAAAATAGAGTCATCCCCTGTAGGGAAAAGAAGTAATAGGCCTTACATGTATCTTTCTTATTTATGATAAATTAGAAAGATACAACACCTTCCAAAAATTGAGCTTCATACATCCATGTACTCTATAAATATCCAATAATCCTTATACTAATAATTTTTAAAGTAAGCCAATAATAAAGTAAGTCTAGAGAATAGAGACTCTTATACTCCTAAAAGTGTGTGAGAATTGCATAAACATGTCCGTTGACATATGCAATATTCAAAAGCTATACTTTAAAAACTAAGACTTGAATGAATTTTATAAACTTAAACTTCTCACTAAACAACCATCCCAATAACAGCTCAGAATTACTAACTCCGGAGGAGGTATCCCCTTGTTTTCATAGTAAAAACAGGTGACCCAAGGGAACACCCTCCCCCCCCCCCCTTTTTCTTGCCCTGGGTCAAATAGCCCAGAGCGAAGAGGGCAGCCGAACGGAGACACTGCCGAAACAGACAGCCTACCTAGCTATAGTAGCAACTGTTAAGTGAATGACATTCTGAGCAGTAGATAATAGACCTAACAATAGAGGCCTCCAGAAATGGACTCGATATTTCTGAGATAAAATTCATGAATGGATGGCTGAGCGCAATGAGCAGCCTTCAAAAATCTATAATAGCAACACTATTAATGTAAGCCCAAGAAGTAGAAGAACTCTTACTTCATGAGCCGAAATCTTAAGCACAACTGCTAAGCCAATGATATACCATAAGCAGTACGCTAGTTAATAGAATCCATTAACAATAAAATGGAGCGTAACGACCTTCTACTAGACATCAAAGACAGAAGAAGCTTACGCCCTTGTAATAAACAGATATCTGTTTATAAATACATAAACTGTACCCGGAAAGAGTAAAGGCCTATGCCCATACGAAGACGGAAGGACCTTAAAATAATAGGATCCGGATAATAGGAGCCTAACTCTTATGCAACAATCCAACCTAAATAGTAACGGAAGTATTGATTCCGAAACTATGAAAGTGAAAATCATCCATCGATAGTGCATGAAACTCACTGACTCTACAGTAAAAGAGAAACCAACAGAATTACTGTCTAAAAGGTCAGAATTTGAAAACTACTGTTTCCAGAGGCTCAAATGATTACTTAGCTAAATAAGAACCTGAAGTTAAAATCCGTATAGGAATTTAATCTAAAGATTCTAAGTCTATTTATCAAAAAGTTACTAACTGACTTAGATAAAGAGACAAAAGACTCAATTGTAAACTATCATAGACTGCATAGGTATGAGGTAACATAAACCTATAACCTAAATAACCACAGGCTGCAGTAGATCTTGTGAAACAAGTATACTAAAAAATAGCAATGAGTAGTATGGAGGGATCAACCATATGAACATAATGATCCCTACACCACGACGGAAGAGCCTCCACTTTAGTCGCATAGAATAGCGAAGAAGAGGATCTCCTATAGTAAGAAATCGCGTCCAAAGCTCGTCCAGTACAGTGCTTACAATGCAATACGGACCACACAACGGAATACATGAAGGTTGCGACCTTGCTGGTTGTGATAAAGATGACACGATTTACCCAGTGAAAAAAGATCCTCACATAGAGGAAGATTTCACGTTAAGATCCACAGTAGACAAGAGAGTAAATTACTCATGATCTCTGTGAAGATAGAGATGCTATCAACAGAAATGTATTGTGGTTGTTTATCTTAGCAATACCTGCTAAAAACAACAGCGCCGGAGGATACGCGTATCCTATCATTCCGTCCTATAGATCAATAGAGCGTTAACAGTATTAGCTCAGAGATCTGGACAAGCCAACACATACGTCTGCAATTGATTAGCAAGCTGTGTCATAAATAAAACATCATTGGGCGCTCCCATAGATAGCAAATCTGATTGAATACTTGTTTGTTGAGAGTCCATTCTGACAGCAACAAGCGACCCGTAAGAGAACGGGAGTGCGATAAAACAATCAGACGACCCAGAATATGACGGACCAAAACTGAACTTGGTGTACTATAACCAACAGACGGATTCTTTCCATTAAATTGAATAACGGAAACGAAAGAGTGCCTCCCTGGTTCCGGAGATACGCCACTACTGTCGAATTAAAGGACAGGAATTTGGGCATGCGTTTCTGAATAATGTTCATGCAATGACATAAAGCAAGCCTAAAAAACATTATTCCGCGGAAGTTAAACTGATAGCTAAAAGACTGCGGAACCCAAAGACCCTGGCACTTCGAATCCGTAGGGATCAGTATATATCCCAATCTGTTTGACTGGCAACCGTCATAACAGCCACACTCGGGTCCGGCAACTGCGGCGGCACTCTCTGAGTCAACCACCGAATGTTTGCCCCAGTCTGAATCTCTTGTAACACTAGATAGACAAGAGAATGTATAATCAAGCAATTCATGGATTGCCGGAAAGTTGCTGTCGAAGAGAAGCTCCTCCGAGAACGAAGCGACTCTGAGAGAGTTCTTAACCTACTATCCACGCGTGGATGTAGCTAGGGCTGCATCACGTCTAACCAACTCCAATCAGCCACTGAAGGGCGGAGTTATACGTGAACAAACTACTGCCCTCAAAAGAAATTACATTGAGAATAATATCCCGTAAATCTTTTCTTAAAGACGTAATGATAACGCCTCAGTAAGGCGGATTACGTATAATAAAGCGTCTAAGTTAAGTCTACTATACATAATGTCGTTCCCAACATTGAAATTGGAAAAGACATAAACGGCGAAAAAGAATATATGCAGTCTTTAATCACACCGTCTAGACGCATATGAACTCTCGGTATGCCCTGCTCTGCCAAAATAAACTATATGTAAAAAAGATAAAATGGCAGAAATGAGCCACGCGGACAAGAAACTAAACTACCATGCTTAGTAGCAGGCTTGTATATATATATAAATATATAGCGTCGAAAAATAAAACACATGTTGTAATGACAATATTGGACTGCGTCGGTAAGTCAGGGACAAAGTCCCTGTACCGATCGAAAAATCCGAGTCCAATGACGCTATAAGTCTCTTATCCAAGATCGCAGCAATGAAGTCCGAAAAATAATCACTGGAAGAAATGCCAGAAGATATGAAAGGCATCTTCCGATACTACTAAAGGGAAAACTCGAAATCTTTCGAATCCCTTTCGGCATCCTGTCGGACCCTATAAAGCGTTCGGTCGTCCGTAGCTTGATGCAACCGCGGACCGCACCGACCCAGCGCCGTCGGATAATTCCTGATTCGACCGAGAAACCGTCAATTGCTGGGATGCTGCGAAACAACTGTGCTAACTCGGATAGCACGTCCGTCACTGAGGCCTGAGGAGCAGCGGTCTTACGATGCATTGCCGCAGGAAGCTCCGAGAACGTTACCCCGTGCATACTTCCAATATGCGAGCGAACGGAGTGTATAGGCCTCGTGTCCCTTGGCTACCGGATGGCGCGACCTATTCGCTGTGGAATCACTGAATGCCGAAACTGATCGGATACTCGAGGTCACGTAGCCAATGTGCGGTCGTGTGCCCTGCTGTGAGGATGAGGAAGCATTAAAGACAATCTCTCGGACTGTCAATATAACGGAGCGTCCCGAGCAACGGACATATGCTCCGAATGTAAAATATCTGAACCACAACATGCGGTCCCCTATGTTGTTGGCTTCCTCCAATCTGTCCTCAATCTGCCGTCACTGGGTGAGTACTAAAGTAATTAAAGTGCTCGCATCACCCAAATCTCCTTCCTAGACCGCAACGGACGAACCCGGCAGCCGAACCATTCGATGAATGTACGCTACACCGGGTGAGCTAGCGAATGTCACTCCGTAAGCGATAGACATATTCCATGAGCACTTATTGCCGCTAACTCTTCATTAACTATGACGACAGAGGCACACTTTTGAAAGACATCTCCATAACTCTTCGAACAAGAAACCAGAAATGCTTGGATAGCAAGCATAAAATAATAATATATATAGCGTCGTTCAATAATTCGAAAGTTTGTGTGACATTATTGGACTATGTCGGAACTGAGGGACGATGTCCCTGAACCGAACCAAAAATTTCTAAGTCCACCGACGCTATCAGTTTCTTATCCGGTATCGCAGCATATGTTGTTCCGAAAGGGAAAGCTTGAAATCCACCGAATCCCTTTCGGTATCCCGTCGGACCGGATGAAACTTTCGGACGTCCGTACCCGCTTCCGCGGAGCGTCCCGACCCAGCATCGTCGGATAAAATATATGCGACAGATTCAGTTGATGCTGGGATGCTGCGATAAACTGTGCTATTAAGGAAAGCACGTCCGTTCCCGAGGCCTGTGCAGTAGCGGACTTACGATGCATTGCCGCTGGAAGCTCCGTGTACGTTGACTCCCGCATACTTCCTATGCGAACGTCCGGAGTCTGCAGGCCTCAAGTCCCCGGCTACCGACCCAGCGCTGTCGGATAATTCTCGATCCGACACCGTTTCTGTCGGCTGCTGGGATGCTGCGATAAGCTGTGCTATGTGCACAAGAATGTCCGGCGTCGAGACCTGCGGAGGCGCAGTCTATCGCTGCTTCGCCGAGGGCAGCTCCGCATCAGATGGCTCCCGCATACTTTTCCTATGCGAACGTCCGGAGTCCATCGGTCTCGAATCCCTGGCTGCCGGATGGTGTGACCTGGTCGCCGAAGAATCCTTGATCGGCGAAGCTGGTAATATATCGGCGGTCACGCAGCCAAGGTGCGGTCGTGTGCGCTGACGAGAAGAGGAAGCCTTAGCAGTCTCAGCGGACTGCCTATACAACGGAGCGTCCCGAGCGACGGACGTATGCTCCGCTAACGACACATTTGTACCACAACATCTGGGGCCAGATGTTGTTGAACGAGAGAGGGGCCTCTCTCGCTTGCCGTCCGGATGGACCGGAACGAGCTATGAACCGGACTAAAAGGCTTCCTCCGTTCTCCCTCCGATCCGCCGTCACTGGGTGTGCATTAAGTTAATTTTATAGTGCTCGCATCACCCCAAAATTCCTTCTAGACCGCAACGGACGAACCCGGCTGCCGAACCATTCGGTGAATGGACGCTACACCGGGCGAGCTAGCGGACGTCAAAGGCCGTCGAACCTACTAGGGTCCTCTTAGGCAATTGGCGTATTACATGAGCACTTTTCCGCTAGCCCTTCATTAATTGTGACGACGGAGGCACACTGTTGGAAGACATCACAGATACATCACCCTAATCTTGATCGTCTGAAATAGAAATTGATAAAGTAGAGTGACCCTGCGGGGAAAGGACCGGAGTGTCCAAATCCCCAACAACATACCGTGACATACGCTTCCCATATTGTCATCGAAATCATACGATACAGAACCGGAGTTAATGCGAGTACACTGACCACAAATAGAATGATAATAAGGTCAGAGGAAGACTTCCTCTTAAAACAATTGATCAATATCCTTTCAATGTGAAAAGAAAACAAGTCCTGGTACTCGCACTAACCCCTGGCAATCAAAATACATAATAATAATATGATCCATTAATATAGAAAAAATAATTGAAATCAAAATATTTTGAAAAAATATTTTTTCAGAACAGCCCAAGTTTCTGAAAAGTAACGTTGAGCCCCAATGGATCCCAAGCCTAAGTGTGGACAAAAATTTTAAAAATATTTTAAACAATTTATTCAACACTTACGAACAATAATAATGTATCTAGTTATGATTGAAATAACATAAAGATATTATTATTTAGAAATCCCCCCCTCACACAGAGGGCTGTTGTAAATGTAAACAATGAGTGTAAAAACACTAAAATAAGACTCCAGGCACCCAGGCCCGAAATCAGTTATCAAAAATACACCATCTGATGCAAAACAGAGACTTCCAGGGAAGAAACTGCAGAACATCAGATGGTAGATGCAGAACACAACGCCTAACCACCCGTAGGTGAAGACGTAAACATGGGGAAAGAACAGAATTCATTCTGTTATTCAGCTAAACTCCCAAGAAATTTTTAGTAATAATAATTACAGAAATTATGCCAAAAGCATGGGAGAATAGCAAGGGGGAACTTAAAGGACAGGGAGAGAGGAAAAACACTTGAAAAAACAGTGTAACTAAATAATCAGAATGACAACAAAATGGCTGCTGCCTTGAAAATAGGTAACTTAACATAATTTCATTAAAAAATTTTAAGTTACAGCCCTGATAATATTCTGTCACACATTCTTTTCCTCTCCTCCTTTTCTATCCTCCTTAGAATCACCATTTCACTAATATTTATGTGTCTGGCATCATTTAAACTGAGATTTAAAAGCACAAAGATCAGTCAGATGTTAACTGATGAAGGGCCAAACTTAGAATGATAAATGGCGCCAATTTCGGAACGTCCTTGACACTGCGCATGCGCAGTAGGGGCGAAGTGTGGAGGGCCTCTCAGGACATGTTTTCTTTAGTTTTAGATGCAAATTTTGGGGATTGGGGGGCAAAATTTGTGTTTGGCCCTATATTTTAAGAGTTAGCACCAGCTATGTCTGGGTCATTGGTACAGTATAAAAATATAGCCCTCCTAGCCTTAGAAAATAATGATTACTACAACAGCCTATTCCTAAAACCCACAGGTTTTCATATCTCTGCTATGTTAGTAGTCTCTGTAATATGGCCACACTGCCCCCTCCCACACCTCTGGGCCTTACCAAGGCCCGGAGGTGTGGGAGGGACAGTGTAGCCATCTCACTGCAACTAACTGGTTAACAGCACCAAATAAAATGTACAAAGCCCTCTAGGCAAAATTTATTAATAGTACAACTTCATTTTGCCACTTTCAGCTTTTCTAAGCTTGAGGAGAGCAAATCGCTCCCCTAGGCCATGTGAGGAGAGCGATTTTTAGCCCTCCTGCATTTTTAAGAATGCCAGGCCTGTATACCCATGTTGCCCATTTTAGACAACTTCCACCCAACCATTGGTGACTGGGTCCTATTTTCCGTCAAAATAGAGCTTATTTAAGCACTGCTTCACTTCCCAGGCTTCCAATAGGTGGGGGAGGTGAGATTCAAGACTTGAAATTAAGATAATTCGTCAACTGTGTGCAGAGGGTTAGGATCACTTTCAGCATCTATGGCCACAGAGTGACTGCAAATACACACAAGTAAAAATCAAGTTTAGTCCATCATTTAAAACAAATGCTGTCCACTTTAAAGGCCCAAACCACTGGCACTGATTACCATATCCCATTATATAGAATCATTGAAATTAGAAATGTTGGTATGCTACATGAAGGTCTTCTAGCCACAGTAATGAAATACAGTACGTGGAGGGAGGCTTACCACCAAAATGCCCACTCAGCGACAATTTCGCCGCAGACTTCCCGAGATCTTCCTCAGAGTTTCAGTGACAATTATTTTAGTAGTTCCCGTGATCCGCAGAGGTCGCTGGTGGAAAGGATTTAATGTTTTTCACGCTGTGCTCATTAATCAATTAAAATGACACTGAAATAATTGTGTGTTTGTTCACACATGTAAATATGTGTCATTTTATTATCAGCTTATGTGAATTCTATTGACAACAGAAACTGCCATTTTTAATATTCTTTTATTCAGGCTGTATCTTTCTCTGAATCTCGCACCCTTTCATGTTTATTTATATTTATTTATTGGTGTTTAAGGTCACATATTTCTACACAATGGCTAATCATGGCCACGTTAGTTTTATGGGTGCAAGTGTCAGCTTCCCAACATATTACACGTAACTCCACACAAGCAGGGTTAGCATTGGTTGAAGACAAGTGCACCATCGACGTGAAGTACGCCTTAGTACACAATGCCACCGTCCCCCCACGTGAGTAATGGGGGGGTGAAGAGTTTTGCCCACTGACACGACGCGGTTGCCACAGGTGGGATTCGAACGAAGGACCTCTCGGCTTATAGCCTGCTCCTCCACCTACTGAAGCACCGCGCCCCATTTCCTGTTTACTTCTGACTGAAACTCCAGCCAAAACAAACAATGACCTACAGCTTTAATGGAGTACCTTGGAGGGGTGGGGGGGGGGGGGGTGGGGGGGTCAAAATCTTAACTTATTTTATATCAATTACAAAGGACAAAAACAGCATACACCTTTTCTATAAATGAAATGAGGATACAGATGAGACATTTAACTTAATATTAATAGTAAATTTCATTTCTCGTTTCTCGTTTGGTTATTTTGTGGGGGGGGGGGGGGGGGGGGGTGAATTTATCCACATAATCTTGTACACATGTTGACCTGTAGGCTGTTCATGAATACCCATTCAAATCTCCGCATGGGGTATTATACTTTTTTTGTTCTGAGTATACTTTTTAAAATTTCCTCCTGCTTTTGTTGTCCACAGAGTGTTTTATTTTTACATTTATGTACATGTATACAGCTGTTGGGTAATTTGCTTGCCGCAATTAGTGCAGATCATTGCTTTTAGCTGTAATCAGACTTCTGAAATTGTTTTTTCATCCTCCACAGGCCTCGATGCTCATTACATTTAATTTTATGTAAACAAACGAAAAAGATTAAATTAAACCTATGAAATTAAACCTATGAAATTAAACCTTTTCGTTCGTTCAAACAAATATAATGGAAATCAAGGTCCGAGCAAGCAGTGGAAGTTTTGACCGGTGTTCAATTTCACCATGCACAAGACAAACATGCTGCATTTTTTCAGGTTTTTTTTCACTGTGTAGTTGAATTTCAAGTTCCAGCAAATAGAGGTGTGTCATGAAACTAACTTGATGTCATGATGAAGAAGACGAGGGGATTTTGAGCCACAGAAATAGAATTTAAAAAACTACAAAATTGGGGAGATTTAACCTGTGCTTTAGATCGAGAATCGTGAAACTGAAACTAACTCCCCAAATAGGCCTAAGCATCGACTTTTTATTTTAAGTCACATAATCGTAATCTGGGTGTCCGATATTGTGTGTCATGCACTGTTACAGCATTGACACTGGAAAGATTTTGTTAGTTGGAAATAAAAACAACAACAAAATCTGTTGTTATTTAGCTTTATTTCATCAATTCCATCTATACTTACGTTCGTTTCTTAAAATGTCAAGGCATAATTGTATTTTTCTCTATCTCTCTGCCAAAGGCTCACAATTAAATTCTCGAAACTACTTCTGATTTATAATTATATGCCGACGTCCGACGTTAGCCTACATGCACACGTATGTACAAGGAACGTACATGTATACAAGATATACTGTTTGGTAACTTGACCAAGGTAATCTCTATCACTACCCGACGCAGCAGATTCACTCGAACTATCAAATTCACTGTTCCTTTCATAACCTGATTACTGATCCCCCATCACTCGATTTTCTGGGGATTGTGGTTGTTGTTGTGCTGTGTTGACACGAGTTTTCATCCTTTATGCTCGCAGTCGCTCACACGGTGACGGGCATATTGGTGGTAATCCCCCTCCACGTACTGTACCCTTTTTCTGATTAGTTGGATGCTTTGATCCCTTAGTTGATAACATTTTGTCAACACATTTGCTAAAGGAGGGTGGGAAGTGCATACCAGGTATATCTCCCAGACTTCCCACTTCAGCTTATGGCAAGAAAAATCATATCCTGCTTATGGCAAAAAAAAACCTAAACTCAATCCTAGACTCCAAACAGAATAGAGCTTGACGGATGGCCCACCTTCCTTGCAGGACCAGGCTCAACATTGCATCAGCTCTTTAGGCCTGTCTCATGAACCATTCACATATAGTTATATAAGAATGGGGAAGTGATTATGAAATCCATCTTCACAAAAGAGTAAATAACAGGCTGAGAACAAAGCTTGGGGTTCACTGACATTTCATCCAAATCTAGACTGGTTTTAACATGGTTGGGGGGGGGGGGGGGGGGGGGGGTACCATCTTGGTAATTTTCATGATTTATTATTTTAAATATCATTTTTTCAAACAATTTTGACAAAACCATATCATGTGACCCCTCATTGGAACGAGCTCGTTCCAACGAGGGGTCCCATGATATGGTGTTGTTAAAAAATTTTCAACTGCTGAATTTGCATATTACGTGGGCGGATGTGGCTGATTCATTGGGTGAAGGGTTAAAGTTCATTACAGAGCAGCTTGAAAAACCCTGGGGAAATGTTTACTGGTTTGTCTACCCCATAAAATCATCTGTGTCCTTCAATAGACGTTCCAAATAGCAAATGCCCTATTCCGCTATAGGAATGAATGGCTGGCGATCGATAAGGAGATGTTGATTAACTGCATTGGGAAAGGGACCCATAACCGGATACAGTACATCCTTTGGATAATCTCTACTTGTACAAACCTGCTTCTGGCATTAGTTCTTTGGACTCCTTCTGTAGGGCAGCATAGTTCAAAAATGGTGGAATAATGACTATTAAAATGATATACTTCAGAAAACCAAAACATCTTCTACAAACTCCCACACCAATACTACTTGAATCTTTTGTAGCAGTCTAAAAAAAAACAAAAACTTAAAATTTATTAACCCTTTACACAATGCAGACAACATCAAAATTTATTATTTTAAATATCACTTTTTTTTAATTTTCAAAAAATTTTAACAAAACCATACCATGTGGCCCCTCATTGGAATGAGCTCATCTGAAAAATTATATTTTCTTTCAGCTGCTGAATTTGCATATTACGCAGGTGGATGTGGCCGATTCACTGGGTGAAGGGTTACATTGATATAAAAGAACAAAAGGCCCCATGGAGGCCAGAAATGTTAGCAGTGAGTGGCAAGATACCCACATCAGCAGATGCCTTCTAATAAATCCAAACTAAACAATAAACAACATGCCCAAGTTAACAGATGTGCAGAACCAAATCTAAAAATACTTAATAAATGAAAGTGTCAATGACTCTGTAGCTTAACTTGACTCAGGCCTGGCATTCCTAAAAATGCAGGAGGGCTAAAAATCGTTCTCCTCACATGGTCTAGGGGCGCGATTAGCTCTCCCCAAGCTTACAAAAGCTAAAAGTGGCAAAATGAAGTTGTACTATTAATGAATTTTGCCTAGTGGTCTTTGTACATTTTATTTGGTGCTGCTGACCAGGTAGTCTCTGTGAGACGGCTACATATTGCAGAGGTCACTAACATAGCAGAGATCTGAAAACCTGTGGATTTTAGGAATAGGCTGTTGTGGTAATCAGTATTTTCTAAGGCTAGGAGGGCTATTTTTCGCCCTCCTCAATTTTTTTAAGGCGAACAGTAGGCAAGCGAAAAAATCGTTCTCCTGAAAATGCCAGGCCTATTGACTACGTGTGGTGTTTTATGAAGAGGAAAATGTTCAATGTTTTATGAAAGGAATGTGGAATATGACAAGAATTGTGATAACTGAGACTATGTTAATTTCTTTTCCCTACATGCTATGTTTTCAATAACAATAGTCTGAGGTGTGGACTTTACTAAAGAATTGAGGCCTGGGTTGATGTGGCCCTCACAGTTAACGTATTTCATACAAAGTTAGCAAGTTACAGAAAAATCATTCCAAAATGAGTTATCCTACCAAGTTACAATGAAAACCCTTCATAAATATGACTCGTAGACTTTGCTAAAGAAATCTAGGTCACATGCTTGTCGGGCAGTCATGGTTGACCGATCACAATTAAAATAGGATAGTCTCATCTAGACCAAGTCCTTCATAAATACGACCTGTCAACAGTGCTAAAGAAATCTAGGGCAAGTGCCTGGGTGGCTATCTTGGTTGACCGATCACAACCACATTCTCTCATCTCGACATTATACCAAGTCATCCTACCAATTTACAATGAAATCCCTTCATAAATGTAACCTGTAGAATGTGCTACAGGAACCTAGGTCACAGGCCCCCATGGCCATCACAATGGACAGAACAGGACCAAAATAGACGGTTCTCATCTAGACATTATATGGAGTCATCCTACCAAGTTACAATGAAATCCCTTCATAAATATGACCTATAGATTGTGCTAAATCTTTTGGTGTTTCGAAATTGCACATCCGTCACAGGTGACAGATCCTGCCAAAAATGGGACCTTCTAATCTAGACAGGACCTCAAAACTGCACATGAAATTTAGTGATGTTCGGACAAGAACTACAGGCCAGGGTGTAGCCTGAGCTAAAGAAAATGAGAACAGACTCACAGACTTCTGCACACGTGATGGCAACAGCTAATCTTGACTTTGTCAAATGCTAAATGAAAAAAAATGTATATGGCTGCTTCATAGAAGACATGAATAAACTACAGTTGGGTTATGACTACTACATATATTAGTTATTTATCCACATGATTCGACTAATTTATTTTCATGAAGTCTTGAGTTTTCTAACCCTTTACCCAACATAATGACCAAAACTGGCCAGTGCTATTTACAAAAATCACCAATCAATTTTCATTATTTTTTCTTTTTTCCTGACATACTAATATTCCAACTACATCACCAAGGCATGCCTTCAAAGATCCATGCCTTGGTGATGTAGTTGGTATATTTTATCAGTTTGGATTGAGCAAACAGTCAGGACAAATCAGTTATACAATCCCTATCCCAACTGGTCCTCTTATTGATGACTCTATAAATGATCAAGGTAATTCTGTGAAAATCTGTCAGCCTCTCAATTTGTTTATGTTGTGTGCATTGTCCCCAAACATCTAGTTTTCATGGCATATTTAACCCTTAAGTCCTCAGATTAATTTTAAAGTACTTATGGCCTTTTTCTGCTTACATAGTTATTGATGACTTGGCAGTGGTTCTACATCACTGCTGGCTGCCTATACAGGCAGCCAGCAGTGATGTAGAACCACTGCCAGGGAAAATTCAGTCTACACACAAGAGTAATAAAAAAGATTACACAATGGAGCACCTGCTTCAGTGCAATATAAAAGTGGCGGTTTGGGGCTATATGGGGGCTTAAGGGTTAAACAGATGCAACAGTCAAACATGCACACATTTCACTTGCGAAAACAAAATCTATGTTCGTTTACAAGTGGCATGACATTGTTTCTGTGCATGCCTATTATGAACATGTGTAATTTGCAGTTTGCATGAAAATCATGACAGGACTTTCACCTTTAACTACATATAATCAAATTTAATTTTCAAATCAACTGTCGACAAACATATTATATTTAAAACATCAATGTATTTGAATCAGAGGTTTTTTGTTTCAATGTTTAACCCTTAGGGCTGGACAATTATCCTGAATTCACAGCTGACAACATCCTCTTACATGTCCAGTGGCATAGCAGTGCTTTCTAGTCAAGTCTAGGCCCCTCTTAAGGGAGCCAAAGCTTTACTAGAAACCACTGTCCTGGAAATTTGTCTATTGCTAACAGGACTTCCTCTTGATGGTATTAATGGCACTTGTTTGAGGTTGTAAGTCGGAAATAGGCCCTTGAGGATTAATGATTATGTTTTTAATGTTTCCCTGATAGTACTGACCCCATAAGACCTCTAAATATGATCCCAGGAACTTAATTTCAACAAACTTCTTAGATGTACATCACGAAGATAAAAGCATTTGCAAAAACGAATGTAGGAAAAAAAGTAACAGGAAAAAAAGTAACAGGAAAAAAAGAAACGGAAAAAAAGGAACAGGAAAAAAGTAACAATTATAATAATACAACAGGAAAAAAAGTAACAGTGTTTTTTCATTATTTCATTTTTCATTATAATAATTATAATAATAATTTTATTTTTTATTTTTATAATTATTTTGTAATTGGAGATCATGTGTGCTATGACAATGTTGTTACAAGGATATCCATCATGCTTTCTTTGATGTACAACAATGTTCTTGAAACAAATGAACACACATTGTAATAAACACACAGCAAGTGTGGTTACTTTTCAAGTATTCTGTTTCAAGCTATTGTAGATAAACTGACTGAGCTAAATATTGACTTGAATGTAAATACTGTTGTGACTGATTTTGAAGATGGTGTGTTACGAGCTGTGAATGCTGTGTTTGGTAGACATGTACAGAGTAGAGGTTGTTTCTATCATCTGACACAAAGCACTTGGCGCAGAGTGCAGAGTTTAGGTTAGTGCAGTTGTATCGGGATGATGCAGACTTCAGACTGTTTTGTGGGAAACTGGATGCACTTGCATTCTTGCCAGTTTCAGATGTGCGTGATGGTATGAATCACCCCAAAGACATTGTTCCAGAAGAAGCCGAGGAACTGTTGAGGTATTTTGATGAAAATTATGTCACTGGTAGATACAGGCAACATCACGCCGCACCTTCAGATGTGTTGGCACCATTACGACTTAGATTAACTCCTCCAGCCTATCCTCCAGCTACATGGAATGTTAATAGTGCTACGCTGGATGGCGAATCTCGTACAAATAATGCATGTGAAGGCTGGAACAACAAGTTCTACAATCTTGTTGGCCACCAGCACCCATCAGTCTGGAAAACTATCCAATGGTTTCAAAAAGAGCAAGCTCTGACCAATACAATTATTCAACAGGTGTCAGTTGGTTTGCTGCCTGTTATCCGCAAACAGAAGTCAGCTGAATCCCTGAATAGAAAACTGAAAAATCTGTGTGGTTTATATTCCCAAGATTCAATTACTATTTCAGCTTTTCTTACTGGCACTGGCCAGAATATTAGATTACACAAGGTGTGATATGTAATAATCTAACTAAATCATAATTAAGTTTGTTAAATTATTTTATAACTATGTACTATGTAGTACTTATACTGATATGTAATAATCCAACTAGTTTCAAGGTGTGATATGTAATAATCTAACTGAATCATAATTAAGTTTGTTAAATTATTTTATAACTATGTACTATGTAGTACTTATACTGATATGTAATAATCTAACTAGTTTCAATAATATAACTAAATCATAATTAAGTAATCTATCACTTTTATGAAATAAAAATAAGAAAGTGTGACTCTTTTTCCTGTTTTTTTTTTCCTACCCAAATCTGTTACTTTTTTTCCTGTTACTTTTTTACCTTATAAAAATAAGAAAGTGTTACTTTTTTTCCTGTTTCTTTTTTTCCTACCCAAATCTGTTACTTTTTTTCCTGTTACTTTTTTTCCTGTTACTTGTGGACGGTATTGTAGCTGGGTCGGGGCCTGATCCGGTAGTGGTATTACATGTGGGGTCCAATAACATCACAGAGAGGAAATCAGTTCGTTTGGTGGACACATACAAGGACCTAATTAGTAAGCTACTTAGCAGGAATGCTCGGACCATCGTTTCAGGGGTGCTCCCCGTTATGGGTGGTGGGAATGAGAGGAACTCGCGGATTATGGCACTAAACGAGGAGCTGGAAGAGCACTGCAAAGACTTGGGAATACATTTCATTGACCACTGGGATTCATTCTGGGGACAAGGAGAGTTGTATGGGCGAGACGGATTGCATTTAAGTAGGATGGGTACAGACCTGTTGGGCCAAAAAATTTTACAGGTGACTGGGCCTTTTTTGGAGAAAAGGGGGGTAGGGGACCACAGCCGATAACCCAGAGGGGCACAAATGCTGGGAACATAGGAAGAACAACAAACATGCACAATACAGGGACATACCAGGGTTATAATAATGTGCCAGTGATGACAAAAAAACAAAGATTCATTAAGTTTGGGTACTGCAACATCCAGGGTCTGCACAAGAAAGTAAGCGAAATATCAACAATGATGGACGAAGGAGACTTCGATATAATGGGTCTAAGTGAGATGTGGATACGACGGGATGAGCGGGTTGATCAGATGAAGGGTTGCGTGTGGATAGGAGCTGGGCGAACTGAGGGTCAGAAATGGGGTGGGGGTGTTGGCATCTACGCTAAAGAGGAATTACAGCCCTCATTGATTACAGATCTCACAGAAGCAAGGACTCAGATTCCAGTATCTAACGAAATAGTATGGGCAAAAATCAAGTTAGGAAGCAGGAGTGTTGCCGTTGGTGTTGTATACTTAGCAGTGGAGGGAAGTAAGCCTGAGTGGAATGATTCAATATATACAACTCTTAGATCGAATATCACAGAGCTTGGAAGCAGAGGGTTCAGTATTGTCCTAATGGGGGACTTCAATGGGCACATCAGGGATAAGGAGGAGGGCATACAGGGAGGGGATAGGAAAATTAACACGAATGGGAGGAAGATGTTGGACCTATCAAAAGAGCTTGGTTTAAAGATCCTGAACAGGGATGCGAAATGTAAGGGTAAATGGACCTGGGAGAGGAACAATAAGAAAACAATAATTGATTATATACTCACTGACATTAGCGTATGGAGGGAGGTTATAGATGTAGAAATAGATGACGAGGGAAAAAATGACTTGGGTAGTGATCACAACCTGATAACAGTTAAGATTATGGGCAAAAAGACGAATAGAGACAGAAATACCTTCAAGGAAGTTTGGGGACTAAAACAAGGAACCGACTGGAAGCAGTTTCGGGAAAAACTAAAACCAAATCTTGAATGTATACCTAGGGATGCAAATGTCCAGAGTATTTCAGATGGCATAGTAAATAGCCTAACAGAGGCAGGGAGGGATTGTATAGGAAGGGTGAGGGTCCCAACGAGAGAACTTGGATACAGGGTTAACGAGGGACTGAAAAAGGCTATAAAAGAAAGGAAGGTAAAATGCGCTGCGTACAGAAGAAGTAGGAAGCTTAAAGGGGTGGATAACAATGACACGAGACTAATGAAAGGAGAATATGAACTGGCACGGAGAAAGGTGAATGAGATAAAGAATAATAATAGGAAGGAGCACAATTGCAGTCTTGCCAGAACAATAAAGAAAACGGGGGGTTCGAGCTCAAACGTATTTTGGAACTGGATAAATAAACGGGGGAAAAGTAGTGTGCAGAGTATCAAAGTGGATGGGGAAAGTACAGAAGATAAAGGCCGTATCGCTTCAGAGTTAGTCAAGCACTGGGAAAAGATAAACGATAGGCAATGGGGCAGTGGGTCCCCACCAAAAAGAAATACACTGGTGGAGGAGAACCTATCCAATCGTGTATGTAGCGAAATAACGGCAGAAGAAGTGCGGAACGTGGTCTCGAAATTAAAAAATGGTAAAGCGGGAGGGACTGATGAAATTCCGAACGAATTCCTCAAAAATGGAGGGGAGGCACTTATTGAAGTCCTGACAAACCTTTTCAACCTGGCTCTGCGAAAGCAAGAGATCCCCAGAGAGTGGAGGGAAAGTAAGGTGTCGTTCATACACAAAAAGGGGGATAAGGAAGTTCTAGATAACTATAGGGGGATATCAGTTAGTAGTAACATCGGAAAAGTATTCTGTAAGGTCATATACGGTAGACTAGAGGAAGTTATTGAAGAGAAAGGTTTTTTAGGAGAAATTCAAAATGGTTTCAGGAAAGGACGAAGAGTCACTGATCACCTATTTACACTCACCCAACTGATAGAATCAACAAAGGCTGAAAAGAAAAAGGTGTTTCTGGCATTTCTAGATGTGAAAAAAGCGTACGACCGAGTGTGGAGGGAAGGTATGTGGCGAAAGCTCGAGGGCATCGGACTGGGGGGTGACTTTGTGGGAATCATGAAAGCACTGTATACAGATGTGCAAAGCCAACTCAGTCTAGGGAGTATCACTACAAAACGAGTCCCTATGGATATAGGCCTCAAGCAGGGGTGTATCTTTTCACCGATTTTGTTTGCATTGTATGTTAAAGATTTAGGGGACGAACTAATTCAGAGTGCGGAGGGGGTAAATGTTGGAGACATAAAGATACCAGGCTTATTCTTTGCGGACGACATGGTGTTAATGTCTAGAACTGAACAGGGGCTAGAGAAACTGCTGGAAATTGTTGGTAGATATGGGAACACTTGGCGGCTCGAACTAAATGAAAATAAAAGCAAGGTAATACCCGTTGGACGCAAGGTAGATATGACGAAGAGATGGAGAGTGGGGAGTTCTCAATCCCCGAAGGGGAAAGCAAACAAATCACTGTAGGAGAAACGGGAGAGTATGAATATCTAGGGGTAAGCATAAATATAACGGGAAGAGGGGTGTACAGAAATTACTCAGCCAAACTGATTCTGAAGGGGAAAAGAATTCTGAACCAACTAAAACTTTTAGGGAAAAATAGTTTCAATAAGGTCTTTGTGGGGAAAACACTGTGGGAGAGGGTGGGTTTACCAAGTATAACGTATGGCACGGACGTGATTCCATTAAACCAAACCGTTATTAAGAAGTTGGAAAGTACTCAGAATGATGCCGGCAGATGGATAACAGGGTCGAGTAATGCTGCAGCTTTGGAAGCAGTAAGGGGGGAGCTTGGGTGGATGAAAATCAAGGACAGGGTAGATTTGGGAAAACTGTGTTACTTTAACTACTTGAGAAACCTGCCTGACAACCGGTGGTGCAAATTGATGCTCGATACCATTTGGAATTCTAATATAGAAACGGGGTGGTCAAAACATGTGAGGGAACTAATGAACAATTACTCTATAGAGGTCACAAACATAGAAGTAGGAATGAAAGAAGGCAAAAGGTTTGTCAAAGAGAGAGTCATGGAAGACTGCAATCGAAACTGGCGAGCAGGGGTTAGCGTGAAAAGATCACTGCAGGGGTTACAATATAAAGAAAAGCCAGCTTTTGAGAAGTACCTAGATGGCACCTTTGGAGGGTCACTGCTGTTCAAACTGAGATCAAGATCACTGGAGCTTCGGGGGAAAATTGGGAGAGATGGGGAAAAGGGATGCCAAATGTGCCACTCTGGAGTAGTGGAGACCCTGGAACATTTTCTCTTGGAATGTCCACAGTATATACCTCATAGAATAAAATTTACTGGAAGAATAATGCAGAAGTGGGGTGAAGAAACAAAGGATAGATGGCTGAAGGGGGACACGAGGGAGAGGGTAGGAATGCTTATTGAAGAAATTGAAAAAGAGGAAGTGAGGGACACTATTAAGCAGTTTATATCTGAATGCTGGGAGAAGAGGAGGGGAAGAGGGGGTGGGGTGCAGGGGGAATGATGGCCTTCTCTTATGAGGACCGCGACAAATCAGCGGCTGGCCAAAGAGTTATTATTATTACTTTTTTTCCGATTACCTGCAAAAACTAATGGTTTGCGAGAAGAATTTCATACTTTACCTCATCACTCACAATGTTGAGGTGTGGTGCTCCATCACACCCCTAAATATGACTCCAGAGGCTTGAGTTGAATTAGAATAGACTTATCCATCTCTTTTTGTCCAACATGAATCATTGGGGCCAGTGGTCTGTGAGTAGAATTTTCAAATGTATCCTCTGTTACCCTGTGTTAAAATTTGGGCAAATATGTGTTCAAAGATCTGTTTGACCCAAATGTGGAAGTAGGGGTATTCATAGACAGTGAGCTAACTTTTGACAAACATTCAGTGAGAAGGTCAATAAAGCAAAATCTATGTTTGCCTTTCTGAGGACAATCCACTGTCTAGACACTAAAACTTTCATCCTCTTATACAAGACATTTGCATGCACTCATCCCACAAATCTGCCCACATCAGTGAATGATAGTCGGGTTGTCAGGTACTTTTTCCTTTTCGACCATCACTTTTGACAAAAACTCTTCCTTTTATTCTCAGCACACTGTTAGTGACATTACTCAGATGTCAAAATACCAAATTTCAAGTTACAGATTTTTTTCCATATTTTACTGCTTTGTAAGTTTTTACCAGGGTTTGAAATGCATGTGATTTGACTCTGAACATTTTACATAAGTTACAACGGGAAAGAAATATTCATCTGTTGTTTTCTGGGAGGTATTGGGACGTTTTGGCCTCAGGATGTTGTGGCCTCGAGATGATTCGGCCCTGGACGTTTTGGGCCTAGTTGCTTTGGCCTCCTATATTAACAGTCAATAGTGGGGATTATCTCATCCGCCAGGATAGTTAATAGAGGATATTAAGAGGTGTTAATTGATCAGTATTTTTCAATTTAACAGCCTACCGGTAATAACCTCTATTATCTAACCTGCCGACTGAGATAATTTCCATTTAATACTATTAACTGTTAATATGAATTAGGGAATTAATTGATTGACAACAACACACAGTTCGAATAGAATAGAAAGACTTCTTTATTACTGTCTCTAAGTATAATTAACACAACTTAAGCAGCAAATGAAAAATGGAAATATTTACATCTCGCACACAAAATGACATTATTTACAATAAATGGAAATTTTTACATCTCGCACCCAAAATGACATTATTTTACAACAAATGGAAATATTTGCATTTCGCACCAATATGACCACAATTCCGTTATAACTGTATGCAAAGATAAGTAATATAAAAACTAGCTATGGCTTTAGATGCTAGGGATATCCAAGTACAAGGCTAAGATATCAGACAAATTAAGGATATCCAAAGCATCTTTCGACATACATGTAGCTACGTTTTATAGAACTTATCTCTGTATACAGTGATGACAGAGCAAAAATGCAGTTTACCTTCATTTTATTGTCAAGAAATACATTATTTACAAACATTTGAATACATTATTTAGACACAAAAATATCTGAACCCATTGTCATCGGTGGATCAGAAGTCACCCAAGATACCACATTGAGAGTGCTGTATCAAAACATATAAACAGTTCATTAGTCACTTTTATTCCGAAAAGCTTGTATACATGTAAACAAACTCAAAAAGTTCATCAGTAACTTTTAATCAGAAGCGTCAAACAAAGTATCAAGTCTTGTAGGAACAGCGATAGACAGCTGTGGCTTTTTGTTTCATCAAAACAACACTTGCTGGAAAAATCTTGTATTTCATTTATTTCGATGCGTCTTCAACATCAGTGAACATACTTTATTTGTGCTTACAAAAAATATAAAATATAATTAATTCCTGCTTTATTTCATAGATTTTTACGGATAAATTAATCTTCGATAAAGGTAAGTTCGTTTTTTTTATTCAAAGACAACTAAAAATCTGTGACGTTTCGGCCCGATTGTAGGCCAAAACGTCCCAAGGCCGAAATGTCAGTAAACCGTCTGGGAGGCCAGGAACTGCACTTAAATTTCGGGATTTTCCCAGGCATTCCAGGAGAGTTAACATGTGATGATGTCTAATGTGGACTAAATGTTTTTTGGAATTCGAAGTAATGAACGTAATGGGGTCCGAAGCACTTCACTTGCTCTTTTCTCCCATTGCTTATAACGTGTTTTCTCGAAATGTTAACACCTCGCATAGATTAAAAGCCAAAATGGCAGTTTCGAAAAAGGCTTATTATCATTGATATAAATTTAGCAATTTATCTTAATTGTCTCCACGTATATTTCAGAATTGACAATTATCCGATTAATCATGATTTTGGGCACTGCTAACTGGTCATGAAAATTCCTATGGAAACAATGACATCTGATTACATTAGTTCTGTTTTTTTCTACTGAATAATATTCACATTTACCAGTTTTATTGTACTTGGCTTCATACAAGAAAAGTAAGTTTATCCAGTTTTTTCTTTTATCATCATTAAATTTATATAGTTATATCCTATTTTTTTTTAAAATCGGGTAAAGTCGAGCCACCAACCTGGACCCCCACCTGGAGGGTTCAGGGTCGTTTCGGCCTCGGTGTTTCTTTTTGGGACGTTTCATTAGCATTTTTGGGGGGGGGGGGTGGGGAGGTGGGGGGGGGGACTTTTTTATTGGTAAATTTTCTTTTTCATGTTAAAAAATGCAGTGCTGAATAACTTAAAAGAATACAACTTACCTTACTGAGAAAGTAATTACATTAAATCCATCCAATAAATCAGAACATTGAGAACAAAAATACTCAAAGCTTCCTCCACAATTTCGCCCAAATCGGCCTCTTGCCAAAGCGTCGTTGACTGACATTTTCGCAACTAATTTTCAATTGTTCACAAATTTTTACTCATTATCAATTTTTTTTAATATTATAAAGCATATACATTGACATCCAAAGGTGCCCTGAAAAAATGGCACAGGAAAAAATGGCACACTTTTTTGACTTACTAGGAAAAAATGGCACTCCAAAAATGCTGTTTTTTGAGGGGGGCGGAAAAAATGGCACAGGAAAAAATGGCACACTTTTCCAATTACCTAGGAAAAAATGGCACTAGAAAAAATGGCACACTTTTTTGACTTACTAGGAAAAAATGGCACACAAAAAATTATCATTGTTTGTTTTTGTTTTTTTTCAAAGAAAAGTGGAATATTAAACTGGGTATGATAATATATATTGTTTTATAAACACTGCCATATGGTACATTAAGCTTGGTGTTTAGTTGGCTTGAATGTAAGCTTAAAGTATTGTGCAACACAATTACTGTTATTACAGTGTACACAGACAGCAAGCTGAGTTGTATTTTATGTCTCTAACTTCAAATGAACAACACTTTCCACACCTCATCACTTTGTTTTTGTATCAACCCTCAGTCTTTAAAATAACTGAGTAGATCAGCTATATAAGTTTGAAATTAGATGGCTCAGCAATACCTGAACTGAAAAGCATGGAGGTGATACAGTCAAATAAAGGAGGCCTGAAATTGTGCCATGAAGGTTACATGTACACAAAACAAGTTACAAGAAAAGAAACCATTAGATGGAGATGTGTGAAACGCACTACTTCCTGCACAGGCTCTTTGGTGACAACAATTGAGCTTTCCAATCCAGTGGTTAAGACGCCGCATAATCATGATGCAGATGACTCTTCAGTATCAGCTGCAAAGTGTAAAATGGAAATGAAAAAGCAGGCCAAGATTACCCTTGATAAACCTAATCAGATCTTTACAAAGTCCACTAGTATTTTGCCCACTGAGGCACAGACAAGATTGGTTTCTTCTGATTCATGCAAGAGATTAATAAGACTTCACCAAAGTGAACATTTCCCCCGAGATCCACAGGATATACGTGATTTAGTAATTGAGGGGTCGTGGACTCAAACCAGTGGACCATCACCAAGACCTTTTCTCATTTATGATAACGTTCCTGAGGCCGAAAGCAGGGTTGTTGTATTTTCTACAGAACAGTGTTTAAGGTTATTGGCAAATGCCAATGTTTGGATGATGGATGGTAACTTTAGCAAGGCACCTAAACAATTCAAACAAATCTATGTAATTCGTGTGCCTTTAGGTGAATCTGCAGTGACTGTTGCCTATGCACTTTTACAGAGGCAAACTCAGGATACTTATGAGGAAATGTTGCGAGCCATTATTGATAAGTGTGATAGCCATGAACTCTACCCCAACCCAACAATTGTGATAACTGATTTTGAAGTTGCCGTTAGACAGGCTGTGGTGACTGTATTTGGCACAGATGTAAATTTACAAGGGTGTTTCTTTCACTTAACACAATCTACTTGGCGAAAGGTTCAGGAGTTGGGTTTGATAGGTCTATATAAAGATAATGAAGATGTAAAACTTTTTTGTGGCATGCTGGATAGCCTTGCTTTGTTGCCCCTGTGTGATGTTACAAGTGGTATGGACCATTTAAAGGAAATAACTCCAGAAGGCTTAGAGCCACTCGTGTCATATTTTGATAAGAACTATGTGACTGGGAGTTATAGACGACTTCAAAACAATGGGGATGGTGGTATAATTAGAATGAGAAGGGTGCCCCCACGATTCCCACCAGATACTTGGAATGTGCATTCTTCAACCATAAATGGTGACCCTCGTACTAATAACATGTGTGAGGGGTGGAACAATGGTTTTTTCCAGCTTATTGGACACAAACACCCTTCAGTCTGGAAAACAATAGAGTGGTTTAAACTTGAACAGGCAACTGTGTCAGGAGTAATTTTAAATGCCTCTCGGGGTACTTTACCCAAGAAAAAGCAGAAAAAGGCATATAAAGACTTGAACAAAAGAATGCAATCTCTTTGTACTGAGCGACAACAGGGTCGCATGAGTGTCAGTGAATTTTTACGTGGTGCTGGATACAATATCAGGTGGAAGCCAGCATAAAGTTTGCAAATTATACAGGCTGAGTTCAAATTTCAAATATATCTCTGGAGTAGGCAGAGATAATGACAAGAGAATTTATCTTACCATTTTTTTGTTGATAATTCCAAGTCCTGACATCATTTTTTAGAAAGCTATCCAAAAGGGAATGGTGATAGGCATTGGAATGATCAACAATCCAATTGTAATACAAATTCTCCTGTCATTATCTAACAACTTATATTGGTTGGCTCTGTAGTTGTCAGTAACGCTGATAGGGCCTATAGTGCCCAAACTGAGTTTCTATATTCGTGAACATTATCAGGAAGAAACCTGCACAAGGCTACTAAATATATTTCTGGAGTAGGTGTAGTTTAACCCTGAACAAGTCGTTGGATAACGACAAGAGAATTTATATTACCATTTTTTTGTTGATAATTCCAACCCCTGACATCATTTTTTGGAAAGCTATCCAAAAGGGAATGGTGATAGGCAATGGAATGATCAACAATCCAATTGTAATACAAATTCTCCTGTCATTATCTAACAACTTATATTGGTTGGCTCTGTAGTTGTAAGTAACGCTGATAGGGCCTATAGTGCCCAAACTGCTGAATATAATACGAAACTACGAAAAACTTGTAAATAGGTAAATTTCTGATCTAAGGTATATTAGCAAATATGTATTAGTGCTTTGTTTTATAACCCATAAAAACATGTGCTTTGATGATGGACTACATTTGTGCTATTTTGTGCTATTGTTTCACCTCTTTTGTCCAGAAATAAAAAAAAGTTGTTAATTTTGTGTTTTTATACTTAAATGGCTTGTGCCATTTTTCCTACCAATTGTGCCATTTTTTCCTACCAATTGTGCCATTTTTTCCTGGTTGATTAGGGAAGAGTGCCATTTTTTCCTGTGCCATTTTTTCCTCCCGTGTGCCATTTTTTCCTAGGGTGTCAATAAAGTGTGCCATTTTTTCCTGTGCCATTTTTTCCTGTGCCATTTTTTCCTAGATTCCATCCAAACATTAGAGAATAAAAAATCCAAGATTCCTTAAAGTATCCAATTGCCCTACAGAATTTCACACAACATGTTCACTTGAATGACAAAAACAAATCTCCAAGATAAGCTGCCTGTGCAGTTAAAAAAAAAAACTGAATGTTAGGTGGAAAGCCCTATTGAACTGAACTGTCCAATCACCCCACCTGTCCAATTTTGGGACTCAGTTCAGAAAGTGTTGGACTAGACGCACTATCAAAACAAAGTGTCAAGCTAACTCAGACTTTCCTGTTATAGCCACAGTTTGTACAACATTTAACAGTTATATTAGCGGTCTTTCATAGGTATGTGTTGATGTTGTTATGCAGTGACAGTTGTGTTGGTAAAGCTGAAGAATAGGGGACTTTTCCATTTACGTAAAAAACAACACATTTTTCTAACCTTTTTTTCTGTATTTTCTTATTACTAGTCATGTTTTTGATAAAATGACCGAATGACATTCACTTTTACTGGCAATTATAACCGCTCAACAACTGTTTTTACCTGTGCGATTTGTGACATTCACATTCATCTTTCCTCCATGTTTTTGGTGTTTTTCGGCATCTACTCTGCGTATTGGTTGTTTTTGGTACGTTTGTTTGTTCTGTTCCCGACATGGTCTAGGGTCAGTGTAGTGAGGGCTAGGGTTAGCTTACCGGTAAGCTAACCCTAACCCTCACTACACTGACCCTAGACCTACAATCGCCAGCCAAAGAGAAAATGAAATTTATGTAAACGCACACTTCAAAATGGCAAGAATGCAGAAGAATCTCTGGCACCTTAACATTAAAAGGGTTTAAATTATCTCTAATCTCAGTCAAAAGTGAATATCTTTCGGCCATTTTATCGAAAACATGACTAGTAATAGTAAAATGTAGAAAAAAGGTGAGAAAATGCATTGTTTTTACATAAAAGGAAAAGTCCCCTATACTTCAGCTTTACCGTTGTGTTGAAAAAAACCTAAAAACCTCAAATGTTTAATTGACTGAGCCATCATATTCAGACATTTTGTGATAGAAGAAAGTGTGACATCATGTGTCTTTTTCTTATTCATTTTATTACCTGTGGATTTACAGTACGTGGAGAGTGGATTGTAACTAAATCACCCGCGGAGTGGAGTTATCATCCAAGCTATAACTTTCAAATTTTGTACATATCGACAAAAAACACAAGCAATGTTTCAGCCAATGAACCTCTGGGTTTAACCCAGAGGTCCACTGGCTGAAACTTTGCTTGTGCTGGTTAGGTTTTGCAACAAATTTGCAATTATTACATGGGTGGAATCTCCACTCTGCGGGTGATTTAGTGATAATACTCTCTCCACGTACTGTAAATGGATTCTGGGTTTTTTTATTATTTCTTATAATTGGTGAGTAGTAAAACACTTAGAATTTCTCAAATTATGAAGGCCGAAACGTCCCCTTCCAAGGGTCGTTTTGGCCTTGATGTTTTCCCCAAAACCTTTTCGTCTTTGATTTGAAAAAAATATCGAAGCCAAAAAGTCCTGGGCCGAAACGTCTCGAGGCCGATAGGTCCCGCGGTCGAACTGGTACAGTCAAGTGCCAATAGCAGATCAACCCCATTAGAGGATCACTCGGTCATGAATGATCACGTTGAATTAAAAGTGATTGTTTGATTTATGAACCGAGTCCACAGTCATGTAGGTATGGGCAATGTTTAGCAACCGGAAGAATATCACCTGTGAGGTCTGCAGTTTAATACTGAAAATGAAAGTAGGAGGTACAAACCCCTTCCGATTTGGGGAAGTTTTTCCAAGAACTGAAACGGAAACAAAAACCAAACACAAAGTTCACCAGCTAATCAAAAGTTAAAGTTTATGGTGTTTGGTGTCATTTTGAAGGTTAGAATATAGGCAATCTAATTATAAAAAAGTCCAGACCAATAAGACACGAAAAGATGAAATAAACTTCGATCCACGTGCCTCGGTCAACTACCCATTAGCGGATCACGCACTGCAAAAAACGAGGAAACGCGGCAAACTCAATTTTGTTTACTGTGATGACATATGAAACAAATTATTTGCATGTGTTGTTTCGGATAGTGCAAATATGCCAACCACATGATCATTTCCACATTCTCATAGAAATTTACTAAATTTTTTTTTCAAATATAGTGTTCCGAGCTCTAAGAAAGTTAAGAAAAAAAAACAAATAAAATACATGTAACTGATCGTATTCACTCGGCGACCATACTAATTCTTGAGCAACTTGCAGTGACAGTCTAGGCCTACCACTTGATATTTTGTGTTTTAAAAGTAGTTAGCGTTCCAAATGCTAGCTGACAAACTTTGAGCGTTGCGTTCCGATTTCAGTTTGTGCAGAAAAATTAAAATATATCCCCCACGACCCACTGGCAGTTACAATAATATAAGGGCTTGCCACCGATTCCCCGCGATTATCAGAAGAGAACACACATTGATCCTTTATCCAACAAAGCGGCAGAAAACGCCCAGAAAGTTCACACAAATTGGGCTCCTAAAATCTGAAATATATTGAATGTTGCATATTACAACCACGGAAATATGGATATCATTGGAGCTCACCGAGCCGGTCCAATGATATCCACATTTGCATGATTTCATTGAGCGATACCCATCAAATCTCCAAAGATCAGTAGGGGAATTAGAGAGATGGGGGGGGGGGGGTGCAAAATGTGAGAAGCTACATGTAGCCAACCGACCCCCGAGCCCGCTGCCTTTTAATTTAGGGGCCTACCTGGTCACTGATTAGGCTAGTCGGAGCAGATCTTGCCAGGAATCCTGGCAAGATCTGCTCCAGTTAGCCTAATCAGTGACCATATGGCAGCCCTACTGAAAATGCGACATTGCTTCGGCAGCGTGGTCTCTCTTTGTATTTTCTATACTTCTATTATCACGTTTCATCTCTCTCCCTTCCTGCCCACTCCCTCTTTCTCTCTCTCCACCCCTCTCTCTCTTTTAGGGGGGGGGGGGGGGGCACAGCTCAATTTGGGGGAGGAGGGCACATCTATGGCTATGCGCCTGGAACCCATACTGTAAAAAAAATATTAGCTCGAGAACTTCAAAAATGGTCAGAGAAGCTGAAGGAGTTTGCAGATTGTAGAACTTTTAATTACGAAAATGCTGCTGTCACTTAATTTTTATCTATTTGGAAATTAGTCAACCTGCTTCTGTGTCCCTGAGCAATGCAAGTTACCCTGATACTGCCCATGTATGTGCGTGTGTTGGGGTGGGGGGGGTGCACGCTGGGGTGCACGTGTCTCCAACCTATCTAACCCAGCCTGTGTTCCATAGTGCATGGTACTGTCGTGCAGTGCTTAATAGAGTCTGGAGTGATGACGTTGGAGAGCTTGCATGCATTTGTTGTTGCTCAGTTGTTTCCTCTGGTTGTTTTGGCTTCCGTCGTATATAAGCCTGTTAACGACACAATGTGCCCTAACTGTTAAAGTGTCGTTAAACACCAATCAAAATAAATAAATAAATCCGACATATGGTTCCTACTTCTTATAAACCGGATAGACAATCCATTGTCTGCTCGACAAGTTTGTCAAACCTGAATTTGCTGAAAACTGGAACTTGCGACACATTGTTGGGTAGCCCCAAGGCTGTTGCGATGACCAGCTATTGAACTCACTAATTGACCTAAAAACACAAAGAACCTCACCTCCATCACCATCAGCATGAGGAAAACGATTTGACAATGAGAGTGAGTGTGCAGTAATTGGGGGCTTGGTGTAAATGATGTTCCATGAGTGATCGGGATGATGGGGCTACAACCCCCTCATTGAAAGGCTCTGACCCCGAAGGAAAACACGAGCATTTCTGACTGGCCATGTCCGACCAATGAGGTGGTGTAGCCCCTCCTCAGAAGTGTCCGACAGCGTTTAAAAATATGACCAGTTTCGTCAGATGACGTCTCTGATGGACAACGCTGGTATTTGTCAATAGATCGATGATATGTCACAGATCGCCATCCTGCTGCAATCAAAAGTTTTGGATATGACATTCATTAAGTTCTGGCATTTTCGGTTAATACTCGCAGAACAGGGGTGGTGCCGAAACATTTTTAACACAGGGACTCATGACACAAAAGGGAATCTGCGTTAGCACCAGGGGAGAGAGCACCCCCCTCCCCCACCACGTACAACCCCGTTGTTGGTGCCACCAGCCCCCATTTAGGATTTTCAGGCTCTCGCGACTAGTGAGTTGTACGCCTCGAATTGTTGAATTGCACAGGATACATATCTGATCAAACATGACGACGCACAACACTCTGCGCCATCGTCCTACCCCCACACCCCCCATTCGTTAGCGCCACCAGTCTGTACTGTAATTTTTTTTTGCTACCAGACTTCTGAAAACAATCTGAAATATGTTTTCGATTCAAAACCAGTAAATAATAGGGAGAAAGTGTCCATCCTAACAGGTAGAATCAAATTGAATCACGTGATCCGCTATTGGCAGAAGTGATCTGCCATTGGCACCCGACGGTGGTACACAAGACTAATCAATTAAGTCTTCCGTCCATTATAGTTTTAAAAAAGGTTGGTGCCAGTCATGTGGAGGAAGAATTGTTCTTACCACAGAACACGCTTTGAATTTTAAAAAAAAAATAACAGAAGCAAAATAACACGAAAAAGGAAAAAAAGTGATCCGCTATTAGCACCTTGACTGTACAGTTAAAGTGAAGGGCCTAAACGTCCCGCTCCCACCTGGAGCAACTTGAGACTGGGAAAAATGTCTGGGCGGCCTGTCACGTACCCTCACCCCATGTTTACATGTCTGGTGGGCCAGGTTACACTATCTAAATTCCACAATGTAAATTGAATGGCGGAATGCAGGAAATAATACACGTGATTGTGATATTGTGTGCAATTGCTGTAATTATTTATAAATTATATTAGTTTTTCACAAGGAAGAGTGAAGAAATACGACTTGAACCATTGATGGCACTTTGTCGTACATACATTTTTTGTAGTTGATTGTTTTCTCGTGTTTTGTTGTGTTTCAACAGAATCTTTTGCAGCATCAGATTCGTGTTTCTTCAAACGTTTGCGCTGAGACATTTTCTCAATGTTTAGAAAATTTCAAACACGTGTTTTTGCATTTCTGATAATAACAGGACATGGAACTGGAGGTGACGCTCTAAAAACCTAACCCCTCAGAAATTACCCGTTGACCAACCTGTCTGGATGGATATGACATAACAGAGTCGCTGCTGGACTAAAACAAGTAGACTTTATTGTATGGGTGTTTTGAGCAAGAAAAAAACCCTCAATGAGGTTATATCTCGATATCGTCGTGAACCGTAACCAATTTTCGCGAGTTTGGCCTTTTTGGGACAGGTTGCCCTATAAATAGGAAGGAAGCCGGGAAGGTCAATACTATGTCAATGATCTTGTTTTCGTTTGTGCCACACCCTTGTTTGACCATATTCGCTTATCGAGATCGCTTTTCGGAAGTTTGCACTTTTAGGGATCAAGTAGCCCCATAATAGGGTATGTTTGCACTGATCTTGTCCTCGTTTGTTTTTATTATTTGAAAGAATTACTTTCGTTCAACCAGTATAATTATCAGACCCGAGAATGTCACGAGGCGAGATTTATACAAGTAAGGTAATAGTCTGAAGCTAATACAAAAGTTTGTACACTCCTGCCATGGTTAGGCGGGTCAAACAGATTTCTCTGACCGGGGTGGGGGTTCTCCTCGACGGGGGTTTTCAAGATTAATTTTGCCGGACACCGGTAAGTGCTGCGTATGTGCGAAACAGTCAATTGAGAATTCGTTTAGAAAATTTGACAGACTAAAGTAAAAGTTAGAATCTTCCTTTTTTCTGCTAGATTAGAGCCTTGGAGTTGAACATCATTAAACAATCTCTTCACAGACCCATGTCTTCATTCGAGAGAAGACCGACTGTAGTGTCGCGTTTGAAGATTGATCAAGGAAAATAATTCGGCATGGCCATACTTGTTTAAGTATACTGAGATCAGAATGGGTGTTAAACGAGCTTCAACACGGTAGTAATACTGTAAGCAATGGATAAAAGGATAGATCGTGACGCCAAGATGGCACGGCAGTAGTAGCAGTACAAGTGAGTCGCGGTGGCTTTTTTTGTAGAAATGTTTGGAGTCGGAGTCGATAAAATATCCCCATATGAGGGCATACAGGGTCTATGGGGATTTTTCTCACGGGCATTATGATCTCATACGAGAAAATCATCGAAGAACTGCGTAGCAATATACAGTGAAGGAGAGCATCAAAACCCAAATGAGGGCCTGGGGTGTTAGGTAGGATCACGTTATGTTATTTCCTCCTAGGACTCAATAGGAATAACGATAAACGATGAGGTGATTCTAGTAATCTAGATCACTATGTCCAGCGGTCTTTCATTGCCAAAATCAAGACAAAGGAAAGTTAGGTAACATCTCATTGAGTGAGATACGTCCAGATAATTGCCAATGGAAATAATGTTGTTTTTGGGGTATAGATCCATATTCGCGCTAGCAATACAATGATATGATCGTAAACAATCAGCACTATTGCCAATGGCAAAGACCAGAAGCAGAGATGCTCAGCCAACGGTAGCTCTACTGCTACCAGGGGGAAGTGACTGATGATGGTACCTGTGTTGATAGCCAGTAGCATGAGAAGACAGTAGTGGGTTAATGGTACAAGCTAGAAGCAGTAGCCGAAGAAATCACTTGCCGTGATAACAATGGTAATGTTGAATGACGTGAGTAGTGATAGAAGCTAGTTTGTTGAAATGATAGAACCACCCGGCACAGTGATGACAAGAATTCTCCGAATAAGGGGGGGGGGGGGGGGGGGGCTAGAGTATTCCCAGATGACGGGGGAGCTAGACCTCATCAACGGATGAATCCCCCCCCCCCCCCCCATACCACACTGCTCTGGTACAGTAGAAATATATGTTATATGGCAATGAAAGCTGTTAACGGGATTGATGATCGAAGTAACAGCTGGTACCAGTGACAAGAAAAGAGGGCGGTAGCAGCTTCAATTTGTGTGACGTTTTGGTTAGCAGCCAACTGACAATAGTATCTCCGAAACTGATGACGTTACTTCCGTATAGATCTTCACTAGCGACACAGGCTACCTATTATCCAACAATGACGTCCCTCAACAATGAAGTCAATGTCGACGTAACACTCGGTTATGACGTTACTACTTATGCCATTTACTGTGATGAAACTGATGACGTTATTTCGTTGATAACGTACGTCGTTGATGTGATCATCAATGACGCCACTGATCCAGTAGTGTTGTGACTGTTGTCTTTGATGACGTTACACCATGGAACCCATTGCCATGGCACTTGTATTATACATCATCATCATGCGCAGTAAACACAGCGCCACCATGATACAACTGTTGATGGTGATATTTTATGGAAACCTACTAAGACTCTCAATCTCTTTTATAGAAACGTCTGAGATTACAGAATCTCCTTTTCCGAGATGAGAATACCTTATTGGGGAATTTCCCCATGTCCCACGTGGATTCTTATTCTCAAGTGCCTGGGTGAGTACATGAGGGACTTGAAGTTAGACCTCATTAGGGATTTCCCCATAGCCTCTTATGATGACAAATGAACTGGCACGCCGTGGCGCCTTGGTCTAGACAGAATAGGAAAATTATGTATGGATAGTGGATGGGATTTAGATGAGTGGGTTAATCTGACTGGTCGAGACTAGATACAACAAGGAGCTGCAAGGACTAGATCGGACGTTAGTACGAGAATAGCCAGGTCAGAGACTGGAATAAACAGAAAGCGAAGACCGAGGAATCTGACCCAGCCAAGATACTCCTATACAATGGAACACATCCCCAAAACACTCCCACTCTGTATTAGTAAATTTTCAGGCTCAAAGTAACCAAATACTATCAAATTGGAAATTAAGAAATGAGGATACCGAGAAACACCGTGTCAAATAAAGTGATTTTAGGTGTTTTTTTATGAATTTTGGTTGTTGTCGGATTGTTTGTGGTAATTAGATTATCACCAAACACCGTCAAATTAGGAACTAATAAATGAGGATTCCGAGAGAATCCGAGTCAAAATAAAGGAGGTCTTTGATGATTTTCGGTTATTGACGGTTTGTTTGTGGTAATTAAATTTAATCCCATTCAGTTATAAGGAACATACCCTCTGAACACACACACATCCTGTTAGAGGGGGCTTTTGAGTCCCATAACAACCACGTGTCTCCATAGAAGACAAGAGGGGGCCTCTAGTATACAAAAATGACGACGGAAACAACCGTCCCCTTCAATACACGGGGAGGTGCACGGGCAATAACACCATGTATGACTATGGTAATGACGTCATGAAGATGTCCGACGCGGGCTACCGTGACAACCAAACAGGGCATAACTGGGTCACGTGACTATGCTGTCATGAGAACACCCTGGTGGTGCGTGTCCGGGTACGTGAAATACTACTGACTGCATTTTAACTATTGAACTTATTATAGTCTTATAGATTACCGGTACTGTTGCATTATCCCTCCTCATACAAGCGATAATGTAAACAAACAAGTGGTGTCAAAACATCAAATAATTTTATATTTCAATGAGTACTTTAATGAGTTGAAGTTTTAATTAATAGTTTAGTCCAAACTTGGCCCCTTAACCCGCAGATAATTCTTTGGGTGTGTGTGTGGGGGGGGGGGGGGGGGGGGTACGTCCGTGTCCATACACAAAACCTTTGAACTATTATGAAAATTAAGCTGTAATTTTCCAATAACGTTATACACCAAACTTCATTAGTTTTATCATAGTTATCCTAGACGTTGGGATGTGGGAACCTGGGGAGAGGGGAGATGCAGAACCTCCCCCCAACGTTTTAATGTATTTGTTGACGGAGAGAGGGGGGGGGGGGGGGGCATGGTTGGTTTTGCCATTACAGGGTTGTATACGTGGCACATAACAACATGAAACGGTAAATGAAATGGCGAAACAATTTAGATTTCAATTCATTTACAAATGTGGATACATTCTGAACCAGTTGTTACATCAAACCATTAAAGCAGTATCCAAAACTAACCAATGCCAACACGACTGCTTCTCGGTTGAGGTGTTGACCAACTAACGAAGTAACGAACACAGAATCGAACGAAAGGACGAACGAAAATCACCACCAGGAAACACCAGGAAAATTTTAATTAATGAAGCACCGGGATGTACTCGATGCTTCCTTAATTAATTTTTCGACTATTACTCCTGTAATTAGTGTTTGGAATCAAATACTATTGCGTCCTCGGAAATACTGCCCACCCGTGGAAAATGGCCAGTCTTCAACAGCCATACTGTAACTACTAACCATCACTGGAGCTTTTTAAGCCAATCATTGCGGGATGGATTGTATAGTGAATAGAATGATGATACTCATTCAATGTACAACAATATAACCAGGGGCAGCGGAACGATTTTCAAAAGGGGGGAGGGGGTGGGGGCTGGATCGGGCAATGGATGGTCGTCGGTATGACGGGCCGGCCATGGTCTTAATTTTAAATTCCAGGGTCCCAAATCGCCCATTTTCATGCATCTGAGCGGATATTTTGAAATTTTTCAAGAGATGTATTTGAAAGATTTCTCACTTTCAGAGCCGTTAAAAAAGTCGGTAAAGCATACAGGTGAGGTCTGTTTATTAGCTTTGGTCGTAACAACCAAAGTTGATAAATAGACCTCACCTGTATGCCTACCAGACGTTTACATCAATTATATTGTCTGTGGATTATCTTGTCTGGGGTGGGTTTGGTTCTTGTACGTCTGTAAGATTACGATCTTCTTCAGTTAACCGATGTATTAACAGACTGTATACATTTTAGCGTTTGCTGCCACTTACTGCAAAAATGATCCAAAATCCATCGACACTGAACTAGCCAACGTAGCTGGCGAAAATATGGGGAGGCTCTGGATGCGCCCCTTGTTTCACCAGTCATTGGTTGTGTTAAAATATATGCATACAAAAAAAAACATGGCCCGGCAAAAAAAGTGGAGGGGCTGAAGCCTCCAACCAGCCCCCCCCCCCCCCCCCGGTTCTGCCGCCCCTGATTTGTATCATCTTTGTCGCTCATAAACAAACGGCGTGTGTGCCAAAAGCAAGTAAAGCCCAGCAGGGGATGTGGAGTATCTTCTTCAGAGGAGGCGGAACGATTTTCAAAGTGTGTGTGTGTGGGGGGGGGGGGGGGGAGGGGGGGGCTGGATCGGGTGATGGATGGTCGTCGGTGTATGAAAATTTTAAATTCCAGGGGCCCAAAACCACAATTTCTATACATCTGAGTGGATATTTTGAGATTTTTCAGGAGATATATTTGAAAAATTTCACACTTTGAGAGCCGTTAAAAAACGTCGGTAAAGCATACAGGTGAGGTCTATTTATCAGCTTTGGTCACCAAAGCTGATAAACAGACCTCACCGCTTTACCAGATGTTTACAGCAATTATAGTGTCTGTGGATTATCTTGTCTGGGGGTGGATTTGGTACTTGTATGTCTGTAAGATTCATACGATCTATTTCAGTTAACTGATTTTTTACAGACTGTATACATTTTAGCGTTTGCTGCCACTGACTGCAAAAAATGATCCGAAATCCATCTAAACTGAACCAGTACTCGAGAAACATGGCTGGTGAAAATATTGGGGAGGCTCTGGATGCGCCCCTTGTTTCACCAGTCATTGATTGTGTTAAAATATATGCATACAAAAAAAACATGGCGGCAAAAAGCCCCCCACCACCCTCCCCCACTCCGGTTCAGCCGCCCCTGATAACGTTATAATACTCAATAATTAGGTTACAGAATATGGCCTAAGGATGCCTAACATTAATGTTACGCCACTGAAAGTAACCAATGCTAATCCCACTTTAGGGGCTTCCAGTTCTACCAATAGTGAGTTACGCGGCGAGCATGATGACCAGGTCCAATTCCAACAAAGAATTGCCTACCACATTAATTAAACTGCACTCCCTCCGTAACCGTGGATCCCAAGCTCACGGTGAGACACTAAAACTATACCTTCAAAAATTCTCTTTCGGCTAATACTTTATCCTCCGATACGAGATGACCCTGGCTGCCGAAACTGCAAAAGTGTCGTTAAATCCAAATAAATAAATAAATAAATAAATAAATAAATAAATAAATAAATAAATAAATAAATACTTTATCTATAGTATCCGTTTCGGGAAAAATGAAGGAAAACAAACCAACACTTTTGTACTCACGTACGATATCCGAGTCGTCTGTACGTTTCGGTCGTTTCAATGCCTTTCTTGAAAAGTTGTCCTACACTGTAAAAAATGGTAGTTCATTTATACGCGTTGTGTGTTTTCTTAAAATCGGCGGCGTCAAATATTATGCGTTTGGTGTGATTATTGTTGAGAATGAGATGCAGTGAAAAACGCCGGGGTTTATTTCATAAATCACTCGACACGTTTATACTGTGTGGACATTGACAGAGTTTTGAAAACTCGTTCGTCGAAGCTGATAACATTATTCCAAGAATGTTTAAAATATTGGAAGTTGGATTTTTTTTACGAAGACGAAGTTGACACATCTACGGCCAAATGACGCATAATTGTTATATATGATAATAAAAGTTTAAAATAATAATAGTAATAACTATTTTTTAAAATCCCGAAAGCTGTCTATAAGCAATTTGTGGAGTATAAAATACTGATTTAGTTCTGGTGAACCGTCAATATGGTCCTTAAAGATTAAATCTTAAAGATAATAAATGCCCTAAAGCCAAGTAAATTAAGATATTTACAAATCATAAACGCCTCCGATTTTCCAGCCGGCTTCGTAAAAACGCCAGGGCGTTTATGATACATGGCCAATTAGTCGCTCATCGAACAGTTATTATCGCTTGAGGTAAGAAATCGGATATCTCTACCAGGCGGATGGACAGGATATGAAAGTTGATCGCCAAGCTGTTTTAAACGAATGAGGTCCTGATAAGTTTCAGAATGCAGTCTTTCTGACCACTTCGCTCTTACTGACAAGTCAACTTTGCGAAATTTGTAAAAATTGTGTTCAGATTCTGTCTGTTTTTCGAAAAGGATCCGGAAGGTTTGTGTAGTTTCAGCAGTGAGCATACATTTTTAACAGATTTTCTCCCAACAATTTAATCGAAAGCCGCGACCTTTTGTATCTTATTTATTTTCGAGATTTAACTATTAGTTTCCCAATTTCGTGGTAAATACAATCGCCGGAATGTTCGGACTGGTGAGTTAGTGTTAGATTTTGTTGGGTTATTTTTTCAGTTCTGTTTATTGCATTGATTTGTTTTAGTGATTTCTGCCTTTGGGAATATTGGGTTTTGACTGTATATTTTATTTTATTTATATTCTTCAGTATACGGGTACTGCTTTCCTCAATAATTCAACATGTCTTATGAAACAGCCAAATTTGGGTTATGTAGCCCACATACAGATTAATTTTTTTTCGAAAGCCCCATTCAGTCTTTCCTTTAGCACAACTGCCGAAAAATAATTTACGTTTTTATAATTTGAAATGTTGTTTGAAATACTATAATAATCTACTCTCCAAATACAGTATATAGCGACTGACAAATCTTTTTTTTATGGTGAGTGTTTTGAAGAAAAAAAAAACCCTCGATGTACGAAATTTTTTCAATGTAAATGCCACCAAGATAAGGGTCTATTATAATGTAATTATTGTCACTGTACATGTATGCTTACTGCTGAACTGTCAAAAAACCTCCCTGTTTTTTATTTTAATTTTGGTATTTTCCAACAGTAAGTTAGACTATACTGCATTTATCAGGAGTTTTGGAAAATGTTGATTAAAATATGCGATGCTTCTGGAAATAACAGAAAATTTATTAAAGCTGAGACGATAGAGGAACTCAAGTCTAAAGGTGAGTAATGTTAGTTTTTCTTGTACAGTTTTAATATTTAGATCCTTGTCATATTAACACTTTGAAGCCAGGAACCTCTCGGTTAGTTTTCTGAAAAACAAAATTATCAATACTTGCAGGCCTGCAGCTGTTTCTGGTGAAGTGTCGTCAACCTCTCCGGGCAGACGACACTTGACTAGAAATGGCTGCCCAGGTCAACCATATCTTCCTTGTCAGGCTAGAACTTCTCCACAGCATCGTGGTGAGTGTACTCGTCCGTCGGCTTCAAAGTGTTAATTAATATTTGTGTTAAATAAGCTTTTTTCGATAATTATCATTGCCAACATGTGCGAATGTGAGGGTAATTACTTTTGTTGGGGCCCTGGCTGGGGGTGTTTCCCGTGGAATACACCCAGACTTTGAAAAAAAAGTGTGACATATAAAATATTTTGGGGGGTTGGGACTATATATAGAGTGTGGAATGCTGTGCTAAACTGAATATAATTGTGATCCTGAAATGTTTTTGAATGTAATATTATGCAAATGTTTATCCTAGTCTTGTGCTATACCCATTGTGGTAATGCCATAAAATGTATCTTATCTTATGGTGAGAAGTAAGCTTCTTCGACTTGCAAATGTTTTGATTTTGTGTTAAGAAAGTATCCTCAAAACTATTCTCAGCGTCAGTAACACTATCCAAGGATATTAAAAAACTTGTCACTGAAAATGATAGCATAGAGGTTGAGGATGATGAAGTTTTAACAGAGTTGAGAGGGGAGGTTTTGATGCTACTGGCAGAAGGAGATGTCTGGGGAGTTAAAACGCAGGCTGCTGAACAACCATATCTTGCCTCCGAGGGTGATCAGAATCCAAAGCAGCCATCTTTGACAGACACGGTACCAGTTGATGAACAGAATATATTCAAAATGACAAAAAGTATGACCATTGATTTGTTTGATGAAAAAATATAAATGAAACGGAAATGAAGTAAATAAAAAAAAACCCATAACAAAACAGGTTTATGTTATATGCAGGCCTGCAACCACACGGTGGGGTGGGGGGGGGGGGGGGCTATTGACTCAGATCAGTCAATTCACACCCGTAATTACATTATATAATAATAATAATAATAATAATAATAATTAATAATAATTATAATTCTTTTCCGCTTAGTCGCGGGTTTGTCGCGCTTCCAGCATTCAGATATAAACTGTTCAAAATAACGGCCAAAAACCGGCCATTGCTATATACGGAAATCGCCATTCAGTTTTTTTTTTAGATTTTAATTTTTTGCTTTCAAGCCATAGTTTAGGACCCCTCATTGGAACGAGCGAAACGAGCTCGTTCCAATGAGGAGTCATCAGTTATGTTTTGGAAGCAAAAAATGAAAAAAAAATGGATATAAGAGAAATTTTTTAAGAGTGTTTTCTTCTACTAGCGTTGGGTAAAGTGTTTATAGTGTCCCTCACTTTTTAACTAATTAACATAAGTGATTATTTTCAATAGAGAGTTGACAATTGAACAGTTTACCGAAATAAGCTATAATTCTTGAATAAACACATTAATCCTAATTGTTTACTTTGGCAATTCTGGACAGTTGAGAATACTATAGTTATAAATGTTGGACAGTTGAGAATTCATCGCCCAAATTCGCGTAATCTAGAGGCCTGGGGGTGTAATAAAGCTTGTTTGGGGGTATAATAAATAACAAGTGATGCTATTCAGTTGCTAATGATATATTAGTTTTGTATTTGTTAAATAGATGAGTGGAGTATTTCCACCTCAGAAATTGAGATGAGGGGATTATGTTCATGTCAGAGAAGTGCCCCCACCCTACATGGCCCACTACTCTCGAAGAAAAATCCTGCTTTGCAAGCCAGGGAATATGGTATCAGTAGTAGTATAGCAATCGAAGGGTCGCGTGGAGCACATTCTTATTGAAGTACTATAGAAGGGCCCCGTCGGGCCCGGTTTACCAGATTGTTGTTTGAGCCGCATGTTACATTCGTACAGATCGCTGCTCTGTAGAAAAAGATGACACATTGTGGTATCAAACCGAAGTTGATTTTAGTTGTTGTTTTTCATTTCAGAACAGTTTTCAGTGCCAGTACCAACATTTTCCAGTGGCCTGGAAGAAAACCTCAGAAAGGGACAAATTCTTCAGTGTTTCAATCATTTGTTGGCCGAGTGTGCTCACTTTTATATGAAGGTGCATCCAATAAAAGAATCTTCACAGTACAGAGAAGTAGGAGAACAACTGTACATCAAACATCCCTGCATAAGATTTCCAACTGGACTGGAACCATGGGTGAGTCTAAATAATCTTTTAGTTTTGTTGAGGCTTTTTTAACAACATTGAATGAGTGTTCAACGTATTTGGCTTTGCTGCCGTTAATCTGTTCCCTGAATGATGAATTTACAGAGTTTAATCTTCTACTTAACGTAATGGCCAACACCGATCGGCATAAAACACAAAAATCACTATTCATATTTTGTTATTTTTTCGATTTTGCTTCAGAAACATAGCTTATGACCATTCATCGGAACGAGCTCGTCGAGGTTGTTCCAATGAGTGTGTCATAAGATATGTTTTTGAACCACCAAAAAAGTGAAAATTGTCATTTATGTGAGATTTTATTTTGTCTTAGTGGACTGCTATTCAGGATAGATAAGGGGTTAAGCAAATGAACAAGCAAGTAGAAGCTACTTTTATTCGGTGATTACATGTATTCTGAATACTGAATTATTTTTTTTCAGCAATTCGCACGAGTCATAAGTATTATGGATGTTGTATATCGACTGGACTGGGGAGGGGCGGGGTGCAGGTCCTCAATCAATAGGTCCAACAAAAAAATGAGAATTTAGATGGGAATAAAATAAAGAGAATTATAAAGAGAAGTATAAAGAGAATTATCGGCTAAAAACTTGAGATTGTGTTTTTTGAAGAGCATTTAACCCTTTGCGAACTAAATGTAAAAAATCACAATTTCGTGTGGAGAATATGTTTTATAATGCAATTGGGAATTTAACCAATGTACTCGTGTTTGACAGAACTCGATGAGATCTGTCAAACAGGATGGATTGTTTAAATTTCCTGTTACATTCAAACATATCTTTCAAACGCTGGCGAAAGTCTAACAAAAACAAGCTCAGAAATAGGTCAAATTTGGTGAGTCGGGGTTAAACTCCGATAATTTATCACACGGTTTTTATAATCTACAAGTAAAGTTTTTCCCTATTTGTTTTTTCCAGGGCATAGAGATTCATGATATACATGCCGCATGCAAGACGAAAGAAAAGACACCACCTCATCTAATGGTCTTTCTGAGTGAAGAGTGAACTGCAGGATGCAGTTATTGTGGGAGAAGGTATCTCCGTGTTTTGCAGAACTAAACTTTTACTCGAAGCACTGTTTGTATCTTCTGTTTTTTTATTATGCAACAGAGTTAGAATATCCGAGAAGTTATTCTCAAATTATGGGGGTTTTGCAGCACTACGTCATTGGTGAACCATTTGATGGAAAGGTTTCCACCAAATTTTCTAAATTTTCAACTTACTTGAATCAAAACTGGAAACACTGACGTCATTATTTTTAGGTATACAGACAATGTAATGCAAAATATAAGCTAGTGTCTTCAATGTTTGCAATTAAGATATGTTCTGACTGCAGTGAAAGTATAACGACTCACACGATAAACGGAAATCCTACTGTTTTCGTTAATCAGAATTATTCATTTCCGATTAAGATAATCTGCATGGTTAGAGTGATGCACCTCCATTAGTACCCCCTCCCACCCCCCACCCCCCCCCCCCCCCCACACACACATACATTTATATTTTACTTCCGATTCTAACGACAGAGTATATAATTCTAGCCCCTTTTAACAAACATATCCATACAAATTGATATAGAATTATGGCTCCACAATGTTCTTTTTTTATATAAAATCAAGGCATGGCTGTGTTAAAGCAGCCATGCCTTGATTTTATATACAAAATAGAAACGCCGTGGCGCATGAAAGCTTTAAAGCAGTCAAAGCCTGGTGTTATGTTGTTGTTTATAGCACCTTAAAACCAGCTTCAATTCCTTTAAAGCTCTTATATTAGTTAGCTCTTATATTTCAAACAGAGCTAACTTACAACAATACATTGTGGAAAGTTGGCTGTGTTTGATATGTAAGACGACCTGCTCATAAATATCACTAAAGTCGGTAACATAAATATAAAGGACTGGTTAACTGTGATTTCATATTTTTGATGGGGCCACAATATAACAATGGAAACTGGGAGTGTTCGTAACCCAATTTATCACATACAATCACACCATTCTATGGTGTATTAAAGACATGTAAAAAAATTCATATTACACCCGTGTAATAAAGGTAAAAATACCACAAGTGGAATGTCACCAAGTGAGTGAATTTACGGGGTGTAGTGAGTTCAATTGGTACTATTGTAGCGAGCTTGTATTGAGTTTATTGGGGAGTATTTTCTGCAGCGCACAAAAATTGTGAACACAGCGTCACAGGCAGGCTCGTAATGAGAGACTGAACACAGTTATTTGTTTTTTTTAACCCTTTACCTAGCGTAACGGCCAAAAACTGACCAGGGCTATGTACGAAAATCTCCTTAATTTTTTTTATATTTTGATTTGCTTCCAAAAGATAGCTTATGAACCCTCGTTTAGGAAACTATATAGTCAAGTGGATTTCTTTTGCAACTCGCAAAAGCTCGTTGTAAATGAACCTGCTTGACTCGTTTCCTAAATGGCAATATTAAACGGGAACTCATTTTAGATCCTCTCTATAAATCATTGAAATTCCTTTGATGAGGGCATGGTGACCCAATTACCTTTTTAGAAAGCATGCAATATATGAAAATTATTTGTACATACAGAAGTTGTTTGGATCAAACGGAATGCCACAAGGTGCTTCGTTGATAAAATCCGATAATTTGGAGAAACGAAAAAAGGAAACAAAATGGTACCAATGCATTCCCGTATTGTTAAGTAATGGCAGTGGCGGCTTACCCATGGGGAAAGGTGTCCGGGCTCCAAGACGCATCAAAGTTTCGAAATTAGAAAAACAAATATTCCAATCCTGTATTATTCAGAATCTGATCTAGTCCGAACGTGGACCCAAAAGTGCGCAATGTAATTTTTGGTGCAGTACGTCCGACAAGATGCAGGACGTACCACAAAAAAATTATATCACGTACTTTGGGTACAAGTTTGGACTAAATGGTAACCATGCAGTGCAGATGAGTTAAGTGTCTGTCGTTTGCCAAATTCAAGTGTAATATGGCTACTTCCACCATCCACCCACCCACCAACCATCAACCCCTAATCACTTTTGATGAATTTAAAATTTCTCATAGACATTTAAATTATTACTAAACTTTTGCCTCAAAATCATTGCTTATGTCCGAATGAGGTGTCATAAGCCATGTTTTTGAGGAAAGGGTGAAGAAATAGATAATAATATTCTTCTAAGATGATCTGCATGGCTCGAAAGTTGTACCCCCATCCGACCCCATCCACCCCCCTCCTCCAGCACACACATTTATAGTTTAGTTCCGCTTCAACTGATAGAGATATAACTCCAGCTCTTTTTTAACAAACATATCATTACAAATTGAGATAGAACTATCACTAATGGTTTTGTGGTGCCACAATGGTTCTATTTTTTTTTTTCGTAAAATCAAAGCATGACTGCTTTACAGCAGCCATGCCTTGATTTTATAACAAAAAAAAAAAACCATAGAAACGTTGTGTCGTCAAAAAGATTTAAAACAACCAAAGCCTAGTGTTGTTCTGTCATTTATAACAGCATAAAACCAGGCTTCTATTGCTTTAAAGCTCTTGCATCAATTAGCTCTTATATTTCAAACATAGCTTACTTATCCCAACATATTGCGGTAACTTTATTGCGATTTTTACGGCAAATTATCAAAATTTTGTCCTACGTCGAGTCGAGCCACGGTCGTCCCGGTAGGTCAGCAGCCCCAAGCTACCAGAGGTCCTGGGTCCCAACGGCCCTCAGTCGCCACTGTGTAATGTGTTTATAAAGCAAAATGGATAATGTTCGAGCTATGTGTTACCAGAATGTTTTGTATAAAAAGATTAGCGTGCCTGAATATATTTTTTGTCAAAAAATCAAATGAACCGTTAAATTATTCAATAAAATAAATCAAACTCATAAACGTGTTTAGTGCTTTTTCTCTCCCGGATAAACACGTAATGTGTTTGAAAAGTGTGTCTGCTGATAAACGGACAATCCGATTTTAATTATGCACATTACACGTTTTTGAATAATCGTCCGCGATTTTACATAAACGTGTAATGTGAATATCCTATTAAACGGCGCCGTTTTTATAAAATCACATTACATGTGTGAGAAGTGTGTCTCCCAGGCGTTTTTATTTACACGTGTTTTAAGGGTTTTATTTTTTACAGTGTAGTAAAAGAACATTTACCTCCTTACATGCTGCTGTCAGATATTCCTGCCCAGGACACGATTTCTCTTGCCATTGAAATGAGTATAACTTTGTCACTGTCAATCAAATAGCCCCCCCCCCCCCCCCCCCCCCCCACAAAACGGCATGGATTCTTTCACCAATGATTTCTAGAGTCAAAATTAGTTGAATTTTTTAACAAATCTAGTCATGGCTGCTTCCTTGCAGCCATGACTAGATTTGATAAAAAATATCTTGAAAATACTCAGCGGGTTGAGAGTTCAAACAAAATTGAATCGGTAATGCAATACAGTATAGAATGATCATAATTTATACGGTCAAATTAGTGTGTTGTAAATAATATCTTGGATAATAAATAAGAATATATAACCTTTCTCACAAGCGATGATTTTGCACAAGCGAGGCTTTTTTTGAATGATAATGAATTGAAATTTGTTTTCATACGTCGCCGAAATAGCATAACTTTAACAATTTGTTCGCTAGCGTGAGGGTTGCTTAGCAGACGACAAATGACAAAGAACCGAGGAAATGGTTTTAGGATATCTATGAAAACAAGGAATACAAACCGAAACGGTCGACGTGCATAAAGTACGGGGCCATCACGTGCGAGACGTGCATTTATAATTATAGATAAAAAGTTAGATATTATAGTTTATTACTGCCTCGCAAATAAAGAAGTCGAAAAAGTAAGGAATATTCACTCCAAAAAGCGTTTGTACGTGGCACTGGCACTGAACCACAGTCACGGTGCAAATTACTGTACAAGAAAAATGTTTTCAGGGCCTGGCCTAAAGGTGGTTCTTCGCAAAATGATATTATTTTTTTTGTTTGTTTGGCGACAACCTGTAGGCTGTACGTGAATATTTCAGTAAATATTGCAGTTAAAATAGTGGGTCGGGCGTTGTTCATAGCACCTGTGCTGCGATAACGTGCGTGATTCTACAAATGGCTACACGGGATTTCTTTACAAACAATATTTTATTCGTCATGAAAGGGTGCGCAAATATACCTTTCTCTATGTCAGCTCTTGAGATCCATCCATCAGCTTGGAAAAATGATGATGAAACCAATAGTAGGTGTGTGTCCACCATATTGTTTTTAGAAATTTAATACAACCGCCTCGCCTAAAAAAATGGCAATCTTACAACAAACGTTCTGTGTCGTCCGTTGATAAAAGTTTCATTGAAGTCACTTGAACAAAAAGAAACGATCTGTTTATAATGTGTGTCCCAAATTGAGAAACTTATATCCATCGATAACCCCATCCGATGGCTCAATTTAAATCAAAACACGACCAACACTCACAAGTTAATCGTTCCGACCGAGAATCACTTCAGCTCGAAACGATTGGTAGATACAGTTACTCCCTTACATTGTAAACTTTCGTCTGCGTCAGTGTCTTTTTATATCCGATTTCTGTGTTTCGATATACAAAAAAAAAATGAATTACCGGAGCGATTAATTAAAGGGGCATGCTGGATTTTGTAGGGGCATACTGGATTTTGTCCGCTAACACAATAGATACGTCAAGGGATGGTTATTTTAAGTGACTCTTCTTAAACTATACATAACTTTCTTAGGGCTACAGTATGGAACCAACGTTACCATTCGCTTGTTTGAAGCAAGCAATCTTGAAGGACAGCCGACCAAAACCACGTCAAGCGTGCTGGGGTACCGAATGCCCACCAAATGCTGAAACAAGTCGAATCTGAACCAAAATCTCAAATCAAACGGTTCCCCTCTAAAAATATTCGTTCACCTTCAATATGATACATAAAATTAATGATGAACTGGGATAAACAGAGGAAGAGGTAGGAACGCAGAATGCTCCACGTGGATGCACGTAGGACTGTAAACTTCATCTGTAAAACACTAATTGTTGTAACGTGGATGCTTTCCCAACCTATCGTGACTCCCTGCTCCACACATCATATCGAAAAATACACCAGATAAGATCGCGAGCGGCAAATCAAGACGATAAAGACAATTCAGAGACCGAAAATATAACACTGAAATAAAACGCCCCCCCCCCCCCACCCAAACCAAACCAAACTATTCCATACACACGCTTTGAAAGTATACTATCCACACATGACAGACAGTATAGCACATGGAATCTCATGACACCGGTCCGGAAGCTCTGTTCAGCGCCAACAGTTGTCTAACTTGTTAGTAGAGCCAATATACTACCAATCATTCTGTGACAGAAATATCTTTTAGCTCAAAATACACAGAATATTTAAAGTTTGTAGTGATGGATTGCATTTGTTTGTTTATTAACCCTTTACCTAACATGAAAAGCAGACGACACTTGCAAAAAAATTATTGAATAACTAATTTTTTTCATTTTTTGTCTCAAAAACATAGGTTATGACCCCTCGTTGGAACGTGCTCGACGAGCTCGTTCCAACGAGGGGTCATAACCTATGTTTTTGAGACAAAAAATGAAAATATTTTGGAAATTAATTGGCGATTTTTGAGAATAGCGCTGGCCGGTTTTGGCCGTTACGTTGGGTAAAGGGTTAATGGGGTATCAGGACTCTTTTCCCGACCTGGATTGCACGGAGAGAACCATCCTGCGCCACCTGTCTACTACATAACTTCCCGACTTACTAAACCACCGCACGAAGGGCTAGCATTGGTTGAAGACAAGTGTACCATTAACGTGCTGTATGCATTTGCACAAGGCGCAACTTCCTCCCACATGGATAGCTGAAACTAAGGGCCTCACCACTCACATAACAGAGAAGAAATGCATTGCTTATGGTCGTAATATAACAGTGTCAGTGCATATACTCTTTTAGTTTGTCACAAGGACTATTTATTAATTGCAGTAGAGAATATTCGCAATCTTTTATTTCAAGGAAACATTAAATCAGGCAGACAGTTAGTGGTGCTGAACAGACAAAAGGCATCATCAGACTATGATTATCGTCACGTTATTTGACTTCATTTTTGCAACACAATAGCGCCCTTAATTGTACAATATGGCCTGCATTAGTCTGTCTTTTTTGGGCAATTGGTTCCTTTCCAATATTTTTGTTTGAATAAAATGATAGTGGAGTATTCCTGTCATTTGACCAGCTAATGTGCGAAAGCATGCACTACAGACGAAGATGTAACCAGAACAAAGCGAAAAATGTATGTGTTGGGATAATGAGAAAAATCTAAGAACAGGTGGGTTTTGAAAACACATCGCATTGAACGCGACTTTTCATACAGCAAAGCGAACGCCTGAACTTACTGAGCTACTGCCCGATTCGTTATTTTAAGTCAAAAAATAAATAAAAAACTTTAAATTGTAAGACCTCCATCATTCCGTTTCCAGAGAATATAATAACGTACATTTTCGAGAACATGAGGGGGTATAAGCAAAATTGGTAGTTTTTTAATAAAAAAAAAAAAAATAAATAAACAGAAACAAAGCAGCTGTGATGACTTACGCGAAAACCAGCGTACTTACTGAGCAGACGATTTTTTGGTGTGGATCTGTTTAGTGGTTCAGACCGGAGTCACACTGTCATTTCATTCAGAGTTACTATAAATAGTAACAACTGACTGATGTTGGAACTTATTTTGGCACAAAATCTCACCACCAGGTGTCAAAATTTGAACTCAAATATCCCAAAAAAGAATGAACAGATAGTGCAGATGTTCCGAACCAAAATCCAGAACACCTCGATAAAGAGAAAGACACTTTTTTCCCATTGAAAATCTTGTTTATAAAAAAGCGCATTATCGAAAATTTATGAAATTTAACCAAATTGACACTCATTTTTTACCCCTGTCCATATTCATGTCCAACCATCAAATCTATTCTCAGTCACGGTACGCACGTTTCTGTGGTACAGAATCGCCCATACATGGATTACACTGACATTTCTGAAATTGCGAGGGCCCTCCGATGTAGTGAGCACACCTAATAGGAAAAGGTGATTTCAAAAGTTCCAAAGACTCAGCATTTAACCACCACATAATTGTTTACTGGTATTTTAGGTCACACCCACCCAGTTTCATGCCTAAATTTATTTATTGCTGTTTAAGGTCACATATTTTTGCACAATGGCTAATCATGACCACAACATGAGTACCAACTAAAGACCAGGGGTGAGCGTTAATAAGCCACATCGCCCACTTTAGAGAGAGTTTGGACCTCCCAAGCATTGGTGACTAGGTCCTATTTTACCAATAAAACAGCCTGTCTACCTCAGTGAACAGGCACTGCTTCGCTTCCCAGCGTTCCAGCGGGGAATTCATGCCTAATTCATTGCTATTAAACATAACAAATTAAAGTTTAGCCTATTGTTTGCAAACACGTTGCCACTTCAGAGAAGAAACACACACGTCTTTGGGTCCTGGGTCATATTAAAGCAGTAAGGAATAACGTGGCCACCCCAGTTAACAACACTACTGTAGTTACCAGGACCCCTACAAGAATACACTCATGTGCACTCTTATAAAATATACATCCATCGGCTGTTGCGTAAATGCTCTCCCCAGTCTATAGCTTCTGTATGTGTGTGTGTGGTGTGTGTGTGTGTGTGTGGGGGGGGGGGGGGTTAAAGGATTGGCGGAACCAAACATAGTTCTACCGAGCCCTCCACTGAAAGGCATTAATGATGATAAGAGATTTTGGGTATTAGCACACATAGCGCAAAATCTGCACCCTTGATAACTCTAAAATAATTTGAAAATTGGATTTGTTCGAAACGTACTCCCTTTATTCTCAATGACCAATGGTAACCTTTGTGTTGTAGCTGGACAATATAATTGAAAGCTCATACCATAGCACTGAACAAATATGGGACTATACTTGGGATTATCCAAAGCAAATCCACCCTCACCCACCTCTCACGCCGTTACACGTCATACACGTCATTATGCATGTAGAAATATCTCTCGACCCCAAAATAACCTCGACAAGCTCGGCCTAACGTGAGGTAAAAACCTTCAAGTGACTGGAAATGAGTTTCTTAGATGCCTCTAATGATTGATATTTAAACGCCATTGCTATTCGGGGTTTGGCTCAGTCGTAGATAAGGAAGGTTTTTCCCTTTTCAAAAGGGAACAATCAAAACCAGCTTCTAAAAGGCATCATTTGCTTTCAGAAACACTTATCTCCGAGTTTCTGGTTAGAAGACGATGTGGGGGTATAATCGAAAATACTACAGTCTTCCTAATTTCAGAAGTTGCTTTCCTGTAGAAGTCCTGAAAAACAAACGATTGGAATTGTCAAGTTTCTTTCTGTCGGCTGTAACAGCTATATTTTAGATTGATAGAACACTAAAAGAAACTTGAACTGAAGATTTTTTATTCAGTCTGTTTAGACAGAATATGGATGGGTTCTGTTTGATGAGGTTGCCTCGTGTTTCATATACCTAACGAGTGAAACTCCGAGTCCTGATTTTATAATGTACAGAAAAATGACACTTTGCGTGAAACTACGGCTGTGATTGCCGGAAAAACTAAAATCACGCCTACAGTGATAACCAGTTTTTTAACTTCAAGTTGATTTATTCAGCCAGGACAGGCGACTTCAGCAGAAAAAAAACCCCTGAAAACAGTGGTATTTTTGTATGTAGAACCTTTTTGCATCATAAAATGGGTCAAAAAATTTGTGAAGTTTTTTGATAAATTTCCTGAATCACCATAGGCAAAAATTGAAAAAAAAATTTTTTTTTAGTTGACTAAACCAATAAATGGCACACGTAAAATTTTCCATTGTTCATGATTTTATTTTTGTGAAATATTATCTTCTGAATTATAGAAGACATTGTAACAGTCACAGTGTGGTGAGTGAACACCTCATTGATGTTATCATAAACGTTCAATTTTTAATTGGAACACTGACGTATACAAGTTCACAACTTTGAATAGAAGAGTCCATGGTTTCGACCTTCGGCTGTTACATGAAAGACTTGAACTTATACAACGAATCCCAATCTCTCTGTGTGACCTACATGCATTAATACTGACACAGAATTAATACTGCCCAACACAGAACATGACCTACTCTTAAAGCAAGTAATCACACAAATCGGCTAACAATTCTTCAAGTTAATAAATCTGGGATGTTACGAAAGTGAATCCTCTTAAACTATACATAACTTTCTTAGGGATACAATATGGAACCAATGTTACCATTAGTTTGTTTGAAGCAAGCAGTCTTAAACGACAGCCGACCAAAACCATGGCAAGCGTACTGAGGTACCGAATGCACGCCAAATGCTGAAACAAGTCGAATCTAAACCAAAAACACAAATCAAACGGTTCCCCTCTAAAATATTCACCATCAGTATGATACATAAAATTAATGCTGACCCGGGATAAACAGAGGAAGAGGTAATACCCCAGAATGCTCCATGTTGATGGTCGTAGGAATGTAAACTTCATCTGTAAAACACTAACTGTTGTAACGTGAATGCTTTCCCAACCTATCGTGACTCCCTGTTCCAAACATCATATCGAAAAATATTCGAGAAAAAATCGAGAGCGGCAAATCAAGACGAAAAGACGATTCAGAGATCTAAAATGTGAAACTGAAATAACCCCTCCCCCACCCCCCCCCCCCACACCCATCCAAACCAAACCAAACTATCCCATACAAACGCTTTGAAAGTATGCTATCCATACATGACAGACAGTATAGCACATGGAATCCTGACTCCAGTCCGCCAACTCTGTTTAGCTCCAAAAGTTGTCTACCTTGTTAGTCGTGCCATTATACTACCAGTGATTCTGTGACAGAAATATCTTTTAGCTCAATATACACAAAATATATTAGTTTGTATTGATGGATGCATTTGTTTGTTTATTATTGAGGTATCACGACTATTCCCCCGACCTGTATTGTGTTGGATGAAAGAGGGAGGATAGCACGGAGAGAAACATTCTGCGCCAGCTATCTACTACCTAACTTCCTGACTTACTAAACCACCACACGAAGGGCTACCATTGGTTGAAGGCAAGTGTACCATTAACGTGCTATACGCATTTGCACAATGCGAAACTTGCTCCCACATGGACAGCTGAAATTAAGGGCTTCACCACTGACATAACAGAGAAGAAATGCATTGCTTATGGTGATAATATAACAGTGCCAGTGCATATAGTCTTTTAGTTTGTCACAAAGACTATTTATTAAGTGCAGTAGAGAATATTCGCAATCTTTTATTTCACGGAAACATTAAATCTGGCAGACAGTTAGTGGTGCTGAACAGACAAAAGGCATCATCAGACTATGATTATCGTCTCGTTATTTGACTTGATTTTTGCAACATAATAGCGCCCTTAATTGTACAATATGGCCTGCAGAGTAATAGTCTGTCTTTTTGGGGCAATTGGTTCTTTTCCAATATTTTTGTTTGAATATAATGATTGTGGAGTATTCCTGTCATTTGACCAGCTAATGTGCGAAAGCATGCACTACAGACGAAGATGTAACCACAACAAAGCGAAAAATGTATGTGTTAGGATAAATAGAAAAATCTAAGAAAAGGTTGGTTTTGAATACACATCGCATTGAACGCGACTTTTCATACAGCAAAGCGAACGCCTGAACTTACTGAGCTACTGCCCAATTCGTTATTTTGCGTCGAAAAATAAATAGAAAACTTTAAATTGCAAGACCTCCATCATTGTGTTTCCAGAGAATATAATAACGTACATTTTTGAGAACATGAGGGTGTATAGGCAAAATTGGTAGATTTTAATAAAAAAAAAATAAACAGAAACAAAGCAGCTGTGATGAGTTACGCGAAAACCAGAGTACTGACTGAGCAAACGATTTTTTGGTGTGGATCTGTTTAGTTGTTCAGACCGGAGTCACATTGTCATTCCATTCAGAGTTACTATAAATAGTAACAACTGACTGATGTTGGAACTTATTTTGGTACAAAATCTCATCACCCGGTGTCAAAATTTGAACTCAAATATCCCAAAAAAGAATGAACAGATAGTGCAGATGTTCCGAACCAAAATCCAGAACACCTCGATAAAGAAAAAGACCCTTTTTTCCCCATTGAAAATCTTGTTTATAAAAAATCGCATTATCGAAAATTTATGAAATTCAACCAAATTGACACTCATTTTTTACCCCTGTCCATAGTCTTGTCCAACCATCAAATCTATTCTCAGTCACGGTACGCACATTTCTGTGGTACAGAATAGCCCATACATGGATTACATTGACATTTCTGAAATTGCGAGGGCCCTCCGATGTAGGGAACACACCTAATAGGAAAAGGTGATTTCAAAAGTTCCAAAGACTCAGCATTTAACCACCACATAATTGTTTACTGGTATTTTAGGTCACACCCACCCAGTTTCATGCCTAAATTTATTTATTGCTGTTTAAGATCACATATTTTTGCACAATGGCTAATCATGACCACAACATGAGTATCAACTAAAGACCAGGGGTGAGCGTTAATAAGCCATATCGCCCACTTTAGAGAGGGTTTGCACCTACCAAGCATTGGTAACTGGGTCCTATTTTACCAATAAAACGGAGCCTGTCTACCTCAGTGAACAGGCACTGCTTCGCTTCCCAGCGTTCCAGTGGGGAATTCATGCCTAATTCATTGCTATTGTAACGGATTTGGTAACAGCAGTTGAAAAATAATATACAATAAAAGTTATAAATTACTCTGTTATAATTCGTCTGCTCATAACAGAAGTGTAATTCAATTTTTGTTAGCTTCAAGCCATTTCCATGTTTAAAATGAATCGATGTACCTAATTGGTTCACGCCGTAGTGCATTGTGCTGTTGTTTTATTCGTCGAGGTGAAAGCGAGGGATCAATCAGATTCCAGTATTTGAAATCTTTCCCCGCGAAATTATCCTATATAAGAGCAGTCTCGCTCATAATTCGCCGCCCACGTCTTGGCATTAAAGCTCTAATTCAGCTGCGCCCGCACAACTGCCTGTTGAGGTTAGTTATGGGGACACTTTGTAACCTGTAAAAAAGGTTAACGGTAATGGGTGCCGCCATTTTGGGACCCGTTCAGCTCGGCCCTGGTGAGAATCTCTGTTTCTGAGAGTGATTCTCTCCAGGTCCGAGTTCCATGGGAACCATCCACATTTACTGAACACATGTTGGGTGGAAGTTAAACCCCTTTTGGTTGAAAGTGTAGTGGGTCCGTGGTTTATGATTCCTCATTCATATTCATGTCCATTTCATCATATCACACTATTTTTGGCTTCTTAATAAACCACGTATAAACTGTTTTTTTTTCTATTTTATTGTGAATTCATCCAGTCCACAACACATAACTTAATGGTGATTCGACCTCTAGAGTTGAGTTATATTTTATCCGTGGTTTGCTAGTTGAGCCAGATCCTCACGAATCTGAAGAACAACAGGGAGATTTCGACCAGGGTTCTAGCCCCTGGGTCGTCGTTCACCCCACCCCTGTTACAAAATTGGCGAGGCTACCAGGATCTAGCTATTCCATCTGAAGAACAGCAAGGAGATTTCGACCAGGGTCCTAGCCCCTGGAGAGTCGTTCACCCCACCCCTGTTACAAATTGGCGAGGCTACCAGGATCTGGTTATTCCAGCTACATACATTATGGGTAATTGTTCTCGACAAGGTCTGCATTCTTTGAACGATTCAGATGAGTTCAATTCATGGGGAAATTAGAGCTCGATTTTTGGTATGCATAATTTCAGTAGCTTCCCAATTGAGTGCAATTGTAAACCTTTGGAATCCTACTTAGTGGTTTTAGGCGGCATAATGAGCCCAAGTATACCACTGCTGGTGAAGTGGAAGCTCATAAGCAGGATATAATTAAAGATTGGCAGACAAAGGCATTCAAAGAG